>JAUUDW010011338.1:0-10183 GCA_032361385.1 Panulirus guttatus | reverse complement strand
CGTCTGTTTCCTGGCGCTACCTCGCTGACGCGGGAAACAGCGATCTTGCATAATAATAATAATAATAATAATAATATGAAATGATCAAAAAATTAGTGCCAGCAAAAAGTATAAAGAGGAAAAATGATACCAAGGGATGGACAACAACAGATGAACAGACAAAGAGAATGGAAGAATACAATAAGATCTGCAACAAGCAAAAACAGAGTGAAACAATTAGAATACAATATAGGAAATACAGACAAGGTAATAATGAAATCACACAGAAGGACACAAAAAGTAACAGGGTGTAACAGGGAGTATGGACTAGAACTCTGAAGTCCTGTTTGCAAATATGAACAGAAAAAAAAAAAGCTAGAAATTGAACCATTCAAAGAAGGTGGAAGTTATATATATAAATGACCCCAAAGGAATATAGCTCACATGTTACCTAACCAATATAAGTCAGTGTTTTGTACAAGAGAGCATGAACAAATAGATAATGAAATGTTTTATGATTACAACGAGCATGCACTCATAGATACAAATCTATCAGAAAGTGAAAATAATCAAAGCAACAGATTAACTTGAAGAAAACTCAGCTCTAGGGCCAAGCCAACTCCAACAATCTTTTTAAATAAGACAAAAGAAATGATTGCCAAACCTCTTAAAATGCTGCTGACACAAAGCATAGACAAAACAAGGATATCGGATATACGTAAAATGGCATACATAACACCAATACAAAAAAAGGAGAATCCAAATTACTTCTAAAACAATACAAACCATTTAGCCTAACTTAGCGCATAATCAAAGTATTTGAGAGAGTTAAAAAGCATATAATGGAACATCTTACAACAAACAGATTCATAAATGAAGGACAACATGATTTTGTCCCTTGTACTAGTATACAAATACAACTACTAGCTCATTATAATGACCTATACCTATTTTTGATGGATGGAAAGAATGGCCAGGATTTTTCCTGACTTTATAAAAGCATTTGATGGAATAAGCTAATGAGTGTTACTAAAGAGAGTGGCAAGTAACAATTTAAGTAGAAAAATGGGAAAATGGATCAAATGATTTTTAACCAAAAGAAAATTCATTGTTGAAAAGGGAAACATATCTGAGGATATGTACTGTCTAGGGTACCACATGGAACAGTCCTAGCTGCAATACTCCTTGTAATCATGATCTCAGACATAAATAAAGAAGTAAGAGTGTGTCTTGTCTAGGGGTCGGCAACCTTGGCATGCGTGCCAGACTTGGCACGCAGAGTGCTTGACTATGGCACGCCACATGATTAAAAGGAGCAAAGAAAAAAGTGAAACAAAATAATGAGAGAGAGAGAGAGAGAGAGAGAGAGAGAGAGAGAGAGAATTTATATTGTACATCCTTTTCATAGGCTATACAATGCTAATAAAAAATAACACCCGGCACGCAAGGTAGTAAAAAAAATGGCATTTGTTATATGTTCAAAAGGTTGCCGACCCCTGGTCTAGTCAGATGTTTTGCAGATGTTTTTTGAGTTAGTAAAGCAAGAGAGAATGTGGAGCATTAAGAAAAATTTCAGAGATCTGAATAATATCTACAGATGGGCAGATGAGAACTTTACAGAATTTGTTAGAATGTAATGAATTTAACAGCTTATGCAATAGCAATGCCTATATGAAGAGGCCCTTGGGCAAAGAAATAGAGAGTGAAGCAAACATCAGAAATTTGGGATTAATTATCAGTAGAAAATATGAATTCAAAGAGCATACTGGAAAGACAGTGCTTTCAAGCCAAACAATGAGTAAACTGTTACTGAAAAAAGAGACAGACAATGAAGAGAATGTTTAATGTGTATATAAGAAATATAAAAAATAAACTTGAAAACTGCTGTCTTATATGGCCACCAAATATAGAGATTGAATAAAACAAGATAGAGATTATTAGAAATGTTTCACACGTATGTTAAATGAAATGGGGCTTATGAATTACCATGAACAATTAGAAGAAAAGCCTACAGTCTTGAACATCAGAGGTAGAGACATATATGATAATATGTGCCTTGCAACCAACATACAGAATAAGAACACTGTTTTGAACCTGTAAGTAAACAGGCAAGGATGATACAGAATCATTAATTCAAGAGTAACTCCTGGAAAGATATGAAAAATGCATTAAACAAAGACACATGAATGCCATAAAATGAAGATGAAATTATAATCTAATGTGATACTGAGTTATATGACTACAGAAACATTCAAAAGATTAAAGTCATGTTTGAAGACAATACTAGATGAACCTAGAATAGATAACTATGCCGGAGGAGCAGCTACTTACAAAATATAGCATTATAAAACAAGCAAGGCAAGAAGGGAAGGTGGTCAAGAGAAACAGTGTTCGTCAATGTGCAAGTCAAATGGTGAATGCAGTGCACTATCTCTGCCACCATGGCAAAATCTCACTGTAGGTACTTCTAGGTAGCTGGTACACAGAAATAATTAATGCACACTTAATGCACTCCTGATATTGTCTCCCTCCAAAGAGAGGAAACATTTTTTTGTTTCCTCTTTTTTTTAAATCTTTCCAACAATCAGCACCTGAAGCATTTGTACAGACAGATACTGAGTGAAGCTAGATACAAAATAATATGTACTGTTAGAGACAGAACAATAAGCGGAATTTATGGCTCAGTGAATGAAAATTTCAGAAAAGTGTAAAGCATAGAGGATTGGTAGTTATTATCAAAAAGGGAAATTATAGAGAAAGCCAGAGGCATTGAGGTTGATGGAAAACTGATGAGAGGTTTAATGATGCTGTGTATGAAAGATTAGTTAGTGAGCCTGAAATATGAAGATGCAAGGAAAATGGATCACATGAGGAAATGGGATAGTGAAAAGGAGAAAACCAGAAACACTTTGTGATGATAAAAACAATGTAAGCAATAAAATAATCAATAAGAAATATTACCAGACAGGAGAGTGAATGTCATCTGTGAGAAGATGAAGGCTCTTGCACTTGGAAAGATTCATGCATTCAAAAAAAGATAATAAGATGTCTTTTATTTTGATGTAAGTATCTAAGAAGAGTGTAAATTGTAGTTTGGAGAAATGCAACTTGGAATTAGAAAAATGATAGACTTAATTATGAAATGTCCTCAACTTAGGCAGAACTAGTTGTTAATAGTAAGGTCCTGCAAAAAAAAAAAAAAAAGTGAGCTCTGAAAAGATATACTGATACTAAATAACCCTAGATAAGTCTTTGAAAAACTGAAAAGAAAGGACATTCTCAATCAGGATGTGGTTACTAAGGAAATAAGGTGTAGTGTCAGGACTTTAGATAAAAAGAGAAAAAATATTTCATTCCTTTGGGTAGATGGTTATGCTGGGCTGTTTCAAATGAAGTAGCTGATACTAAATATGAATGTACAAGGAATGAGAAGGATTTTCATGTACCTAAACATAATGACACAAAATAATGTCAAAATTAAATAAGAGAGAAAGAGCCATAAGTCAAAGAATATAATTAAGAAAACAGCAGGAGTATAAAGTGGTAAGATGAGATATATAGAGGTTCAAGGTATCATTCACATGGAGAGAATAGGCATAGATATCTTTCTGTGGCTAGATTAATATCATGATACAAAAAGGGATGGGAACATGGAATAAGCTGAAAGGACAGTGATAAAAGATGGAAGATGAGTTTTGTGAAAGGAAAGGGTACAGGGACCTCTCAGTTTACGTGAGTTACATTCTTGAATATGGTCGCATAATTCAAATAATGTAAGTAATGGAGACTAAGGGGGTTTCATTATTAAAAAGACAGTAGTGAATATCTAACCAGTGAAAATCTACAGTATCCACATAACAGGAAATATAAAATGCCATAATATTCATACTGCACAATAATTCTATATAAAAACAGAAAATGACAAACTTGATTCCAACACTTATGGTTACTGCTCTACCTGAATTGCTTGCTAGTGCTGATGGAGAGGGAGGAGGTGAGTGATGGAGTTACTGAGAAAGGAGTCATCTGGGTAAGGTGACATAGCTGTGGAAGGTGGTGGTGGAGGTCAAGTTCAGCTATTATGCCATTAGATGATGGTTGATCCGTCTTATGTGTTTTTTTCTTTTTCTTAAAGGCATCCAGTGTTGTGTACTTAGCTTTCATTGTCTTTTCATGGTGGATTTCTTTAAAGCAACTAATGTCATTTGGGACATTTTGGGCCACCTTTGAGCTATGTTCTGTGTTTAGGTCATCCCCGTCAGATAGAGTGAGAACAAGGTCAATGTGGTGAAATGCTTCAGCTAGCCTCTTGCTAGTGACAGACTGCCCTTGCTTGACCTCCACTTCTGTGACCACCTCCTGACACTGATTCTCTAACAGAGGATCTTCATTCAAGAGCTCTTCCTTATGCAATTCTAGCAACTCCTCCACATCACCCTTAACCTTATCACTGGTTGGATTAGAGATGTAGTATTGGGCACAAGAGACTACTTTGATGTTTTCACAAAGGTCCTGTATTGAAGGTGGATGGCCAAGGGCATTATTGATATGAAGGATAATCTTGACAATCATATTCTCCTTTACACAGTACTCCTTCAGCTCTCCATGAAACTATGCTGCAAAATAATCACAGAAAACTTACCTGTTATGCACCTCTTCTAATTACAGTAATAATAGATAGGCAAATACTGCTTCATGTATCCCTTAAGAACCCTAGGATTTTCTGAATACTAAACCATTAATGGTTTAAGCTTGCATTTATCTTTGATGTTGACCCCTACAGGCAGTGTGAAGTGATCCTTGTCAGCTTTGAATCATAGCGATACATGGAACTTTGCAGCAAAATAATCACAGCAAACTTTGCTTGTCATTCACCCTTTCTGATTACAATAATAACAGAGAAGCAAATATTGTTTCATGTATCCCTTAAGAGCCCAATGATTTTCTGAACAGTGGACTATTTACAGTTTAAGCTTGCAGTCATCTCTAGTGCTGATCCCTATATGCAGTGTGTAGTGATCCTTGGCAGATATAAATCCTAACCCAGTCTTCTCTTCATAGGAAGAGTGTGTTCTCAAAAGCATTCTCTTTCAAAATGATCAAGTCACATCCACATGAAAAAGTTTGTTCAAGACAATAACCACATTCCTTGATAATGGTCTTGAGGGTTCCTGGGAAATTTTTCAGCTGCAATGACAAAAGCAAATTAAGCCTCACCAGTCATCTTAATGTTGTGGAAATTGTGGCATTTCATAAAATTCACAAAATAGCCATGACTTGCTTGAAATGTCTTCACTGCCCCTTCTGCTGCTAAGTTATCATACATACTCAAAGCCTTTGCTTGTATCACAAGCATGCTAACAGGAACATTTTCATGAGTTTGGTGTTTGATCCATATGCTCAACATTCGTTCATTCTTTCCAAAATTGAATCTTGGGAATACAAGGTCTTTGATGCACTGATTAATGTTTCATTCTTGGCACTCTCCTAGATATTCCCTACACTATTACAAACAATCTATGGAGAAGACTCACAAAATCCAAGGGCACGCTTAATATTATATGTTTGTTTACCTCTCTCATAATGTTTGAGCACATTCATTTTCACCTTGGCTGTGATGTCTTTATGCTTCTTAGCACTAATGGTAACAAGAGAACTTGTAAGTCACTTTCATGGCATGATACAAGGGGTACAACATGTGCAACATATAGTATGCCACTGCACAAAATTTTGTAGCACTCCAAGACTAGAGACTGCATCCATGCCATGCATACATGCACTTCTTGCTGGCAATGCCACACTACCACAGTGCCAGTTCAACAATGACTGCATTATTCTAAAGTTAAGCACACATAATTAAAAAAATGGACAGCCCACTTTATTCTAAAAATGGCATAACCAAATGCATGCAAACTGAGAGGTCCCTGTACATTTGAGCATTATATCTGATACGGTATAATTCTGTCTAGGCTTAGAATAAGACAATGTTAAATGATGTCGTCAAAATAAAAGAATGAATTAACGACGCTATGAAAAAAAATAAACACAAAACTGCTGTGTGTTGCTCACATGTAAAACTAGTTGAAAATGGTAATACTGTAATGCTAGCACCTCATCAAATTTTGGATGGAGGTTCCTTTTCTCTTCAAAACAGAATTACAAAAACTGAAATGAAACTGGGGAAGGAGTTCTACATTTGTGGGACCCCTTCTCTTGGTCTTTGCTATTACAGGCTTTTGAGACTGTTCAGTAATGCCAAATTCCAAAACTTTTATAGAAAAGGTAATTGCAGGAGTAATTTATAGAGAGGAAGTACTGAATTACACAAACTCAGAAATCCTAAAATCCAGCAATGCCTAAGTCCAAGCATCCGAGATATGTGAAAGTGCACCTGTGCTATATAAATAAACACAATTTTTCATGTAAATCAGTGAGACACAAATATGATGAAAGAAAAAGACCAATAGAATTATTCTAACCTTGAGTTCTTCAATGGAATGTGTAACAGCTTTGTTGGGAGCAGTCTGGTCCCGCAAGAGAGTTACAGTGCTCCCCATAGACTGCTGGAATTCTCGACGCACTTGGACCAACTTTGTACCAGTTGAAACTATCAGCAATAAGCTTGTCACCTGGCCAATCATAAGCACAAAAGTATCAATACATATCTAAAATGTAGCATATTCTTGATAATGAATGCAATGAGAATTTGCTAGAGAATGGTTATATCAATAATCATATACAGAGATAATAAGGAAATCACATACACATCTTTTCCATAATCACTGCATGTAAATACTAAATAACACATCTACAACTATGCACTGCTCAACCAATGAATCAGTATTTCAAAGGAAGTAACAAAAATGCAGTTTTGAAAACTGAAAAACCTTTTCTCTCCAAGGCTTTGCCTGCAAGCATGGCATATATTTCCTACAAATATATGGGTGAGGACCTCCCAAGTACAGTAATATCCCAGTTAGCACTCAGGATACATTCCTAGAAAATGGAGAGCTAAGCAAAACAGCTCTTTATGGAGTCATAATACCATTTCTTATGTGGAGATGCATTCTTAATGACATTATTCTTTTACCTATGAGATATATACAATGATGCATATGAAGATTACAAGTATTAATAAAACACAGATTTTTACAGTATATTAATTTACCAATTAATAAATCACAAATAAACGATGTACAATATTGTATCATGAATGACAGTTGTTTGATAAATAGCGGAGACTGTAGTACAATGAATGAGAGAGGCAGTATGTCACTGAGACACAGTGGATGGGAGGGAGATGGAAGGCGGGAGGGAGATGGGAGGCAGGAGGCAGTGGATATCTTATAGCTCTGCTCTCGAAGAAATCAAAACATCTCTGCATTTAAGAATCTGGCGATGATAATAGAGGTAGTGGTGGTGATGAGGGGTGGTGATTGTGAAGAGGGGAAGTGGTGAGGAGGTGATGCATCTATTGGTTTCTTTGGTAACACTGACTACAATACTGCCAGATTCAACTAAACAGCTGATGTTTATATTCAAAATTAAGTTTAAGTTTAAATGAGCAGCGTTGTATCCCTTCAACATTACATAACATTTTAAAATACTGAGTGAGAAAGTTGACTTTCAAGCCACCACCACACCCCTACCATGCACTTGTGCTACAGTTAACCATCACAATTTTTTGTCACATAAGAAAACCTACATATCACATGAAATTATAAATCACATTTAGTAATTAAGTGTATTCTCGGGTACTAACCAACAAAGCACTAAAGCAGCAACACTTCACAACAGCAGTGGAAGATCATGCAGGACAAGAGAGGTTACTCCTGGGATGAGGGGCTAGACCGTGACTACTTGCATTTTAGCTGTTCCTTGAAGAAGGCATCTAGGGTTACTGCCTTTTCTTGAGTTTTCTCTCACACAGCAATTCTCTATAGCATAAAATCATGTGGAGAACACCTCTCTTTCTCTTGCTGCTGTACACCCAGTCTAGGTCATTTTCAGTAGACTGGTCCATGATTTCCGTGATCTTGGTAATACTGTCACTGAGGAATCATGCAGTAAGGTTTCTTTTTGGTGGTGTCCCTGGCTCTTCTGTATCAAGAGTTGTCAGCCTCACTCTGGATGTGCTGCTGTGCTAAAGCCCACAGTTCATCTTTAGTTAGAATGTCACCATGAGACTGCAGTAACTCTTCCACATCATAACCAATAACATTGCCCCGTCCCACTTCACTGGCCAGTCTGCTGATGTCAGTCTTGATCACTAGTGCCATGTCAAAGCCCAGGTAGTTGTTGCATGCTTCCAGGCCAAACTCTGTTTGTGGAAATGTTAGTTACCTCATCACAAACTGCTCTGATGTTATGTATGGCTTTCACTGTGTGGCAGTTTTTCCAAAATTGTCTGACATTGCTTATCTTTGCCATCTGTGTCCTCAATACATTGTCTGAAAGTGTGACAAATGTAGCAGGCACTGAAGTGCGATATGACCCCCTAATCAATCAACTGGATCATGGAAGTTGTATTAGGTGGAAGGTGGACCACTTCTTCAGCTATGCAGGTTTGAAGGATCTATGTACATGGGGTGGCCTAGACATTATCAAGCACCAACAATGCTCTGGGCTTAAGGTTTTTTCATTAACAACAGTGCTTCACTACAGATGAAAAAAAAATGTGACACAAAGCAATGTTGGAAAATACTGACTGTCACCTAGACCTTCTTATATGATTTCCAAATCACAGGCAGGTGCTCATTTGAAAATCCTTTCATAGCTTCTGGTGTTTCAGAGTTGAAGATGAACATCCACTACAGCTTGAAGTTTCCTGAAGCATTACCATCCAGTAGTTGTGTTGAGTAGTCTTCTGTAGCTTTGAACCATGAAGCATGCTTCTCTTCTAGAGAGATGAAAGTGTGGTATGGTAAGCCTTTCCAGAAAAGGCTGGTTTCATCAACACTGAAAACAAGACGTCATACTCGATGTGTAAGGCATGTTTGAGTAGGAACAGGGGAGAGTGATTTGCTCCAAGTGAAGGCTGGTCCGTGGCGGGGGTGTGTAATGTCACCACAGCTGTTTTATTTGTTTATGGGTAGTATGTGTGTAAGTAAGTAAGTAACTTTATTGTCACATTGAATAAATATACAATGTGAAAATCTTCTTGGCATAGAGCTCATCCGTATAATTACAAAGGGAGAATAATACAAAAAATACATACTATGTAAAAACGATAGAGGTCAGTGGAAGGTTAAAGAATTATAAAGTTTTATACTCATTGGGATAAAAGAATACTTAAATCTACTTGTGTGCATCATCGGGAGTGCTAGCCTTTTGCCCGATCTCAGAAATTTATACTGGCAGTGCAGTGGGTGCTGAACATCATTCAAAATTTTTCTTACTTGTTTAATTACAATTGTATGGTATAACTCATCTAAAGATTCAGTTCTAGCTTGAAATTTACCAGCAGTCTTTACAATTTTCTTCAATTTATTTTTGTCTTTACATGTTAAAGTTCCACGCCCGATTGGAATTGAGAAGCACAATATTGATTCAATTACTGCCTTATAAAACAGTGTTAATATTAACTTGTCTACGTGAACGTAATTCAGCACTTAGAAAATGAATACGCTGTTGACACCTTTTGTACAATTTTAGTGTATTAGGAGACCTGTTAGTTTATCATCAATAACTACGCCTAGATATTTGTATTCTTTTACTCTTACAACTTGTTCGTTATCTATGACAAGTGGATCTGGAAAAAAGTTATTTGCCCTAAAATCAATAACCATTTCTTTCGTTTTCTTTACATTTAGGTTAGGTTAGGTTAGGTAACTTCACGTGTTATAGTTATTTGCTCCGATTCAATACCTTTTACAATTGACATTATATTTTCACATTCTACATTAAAGTCATGGATATCAAACCTAGCATAAAAAGTTCAAGTCATTACATATTCTCGAATATTTGGTGGTTCTAGTTTCGGTTTCCTCTTCTTAGGAGCCACACAGCATTTTCACCCCATTCCAGGCATCTTTTGATTTGTTTGATTTAAACTGATTTTCTGTTTTAATTTTATATGCATATTTAGCATCTTTTATTTTCCTTTTTAATTGTCTCTGTATTTCTGTACTACTTATACTGTCACCATTAGCGAATGTTCTTTTCTTTTCACTCACTAGCAATTTAATATCTGAATTTATCCATG
>JAUUDW010011327.1:0-10184 GCA_032361385.1 Panulirus guttatus | reverse complement strand
AATGGAGAGGACGGGTTTAGTGGAGGAGTGGGAAAGGCGAAAATGAAAGTCCTGTATTTAAGACTTGTGGCGGGAACGTGAAGGGGAGAGGGGAGTTAGTGCGGTGGGAGTCCTGCAGGAGGGTGTGCAGGGACTGGAGTTGCCAAGGGAGAGGAGAAAATGCGTGCTCGGTAATGAGCGGTGTGGTGAGGGTGAGGGTGGGTGGTGCAGCTCCTGCCCATGTGCTGGGGGAAAGCTGATGACGCCCAACCACAGCCACCACCTCAGTGGTCAACCCCTCACCCACACCGCCCAGCACACTACCCGCGGGGCGTCCCACACCCACGCCGCTGTGGAGGAGAAGGTCTCACGCTTACACCGCTGAGGGAAAAACGCTCTCCAAGGGTCTCTTACAAGTACGCTTAAGTAGACCCGGCAACACCCCGAAGAACTGCTAATTTCCACACAACCGCCGGTTATCAGCGTTGCTGGCGGGAGTTCTCACGGGTACTACCTCTGTGGCAACAGACTAGCAACAGAGGGACAAGGGGGCATGGGAGGACTGACAATTAACAGTAATAGAGCATGAGTGACGACAAAGCTCCGAAATTACAGCTTCAGAAGCGTCTCGCTGCAGGCTGAGCCGACGCGCTCCCCGAGAGAGAGAGAGAGCCGTCGACCTGGTGATTCAATTTCAATCACTTTCAATTTCATCGCTTTATTCGCCGCCCCCATACTCTCCAGCCAGGGCGAGGCATGACAGGGGGTTCTACAACACTCAAGTGCATTAGAGTTTGTTAAGTGCCTTGTGGCAGCAGTGCAATGGCATTGGCAGCTGCTGTGTTTGAGTAGGTGACAGTGGCACTGCTGGGGATGTGTGGCGTCGAGAGAAGCAGCAGCAGTGACAGTGTTGGGGATGGGGGTGGAAGTGCTGGCGAAGGAAATGTGGCAGGAAGAACAGTAATCTTTGTCCATGAAGACTACACCAAAAAGGTGGGAGCAAAAACGCCATGCAATGGTATGTTAACAACTTAAGATGATGACGGCGGTGGTGGTGGTGGTGGTGGTAGGATATAATAGATATGAATGTGGTAATGACGGCGATGGTGGGGGAGATCTCTGTGTGTGCGTGTGTGTGACTGCGGCGATGGCGGTTTGCAATCGTGGGGATGCGGGCGGTGGAGATGGTTGTTAGACCACTTAGAGCAAAATGCAATTTGCAGAATTTGCGGATGAGAGTAAAAATGTTGGCGCGGGTGAATGAGGAGAGTGGCGGTAGCACCAGTAGACAGTGGAACCTGTTTAGAAAATGACAACTAACAGGAAATCTTCGTATTGGATCAATACAAAGTATACACCTAGGGTCGTGTATGGTGACAGCCACACACCAAAATATAGCCAGATTATAACCCACTCGAGGATTATACCCGAAGGCTACAACACGGCGAGAAGCCACTTACGATGTACACAAAATGGGGGGCAGAAGCGCCGAGTTGTAGAGAATGTAGAGGATGATGGCGATGTAGAGAATGAGGAGGAGTCCTCCTAGAGTGGCGCCTGACTTGACGGCCACCCCGACGCCGTATACTAGGACGGACATGCTGGCCATGTTGAGAGCAATGAGGAGCTGCAGCGCCCGGGGAGACTCATCGGTCATTTAGCGTGGGCTGTTGGCAGCGGAGGGATCCAGGCTATTGGTGGCAGCGGTGGGATCCAGCCTCTCGGTGGCAGCGGGGGGATCCAGCCTGCTAATGGCTGCCGTGGGATCCAACCTCTTGGATTTTCTTTGGAAACTGGACAGACCTTTTCCAGTGCTCTATTCACTCACTGAAGCAGAGTTACAGACAGCTTAGCCTGACTCGTGCGTTAATTTTTTTCTTCATCGTTTGTGTTACCATTATTATGCACTTGTCCGAATAATTTGTTCGGAAAACTTAAACAAGATTTTCCAGTTTCAAACACTGTTGTATGGAAAAGTTTCTACGCAGTTCGTCTCACACACTATATGCAGGGGTTTCCAAAGTCCGTCTTACACTCTATTGTGCAGAGGGGGTTTCCAGATTGTTTGTTTTACACACTAAAATGCAAGTTTCAGACTGGTTCGTCCTACACAAAATAATGTAAGTTTCAAATCGTTTGTCTTACGCACTATAAAGCAAAGATTATCAACAGTTAGTCTCACAGAATCTAAAGCAAACATTATCAATCCTAATCAGTCATGAAGACAAAATAAATAACGAAAAAAAAAATCAAGTTTTGTCACACGGTGGTCTTTATGATTCCATAAAAAGAAATATCAATGACATACGTATAGTATGTGTTTGTTTATATAAAGAACTGCAGTTTACATGAATCAAAATTTGGTTTATTTGACAATGTAAACTGATACGATAACTACATACCCTTCCCCCCCCCCCCTCTCAAAAACTCTGCATCAACACTCTCTAAAACAGGCACAAGCTGGAACAACGAGATGAATCTTCCCTTGAAGGATGAGTTCCGAACACCGACTCGCTATAAAACAAATCCTTTCCCCGCATTGAGCGAGACAGGCACCGACCTCTCTCCTCTCACACACTCTTCAGTGCACTCGAGACCTCATATACAAGCACAGTTGAGTAGCCGAGTACTCAACGTTGTCTTGAGGAATCACTTCTGACTTCCATGAAACAAAAAAAAAAATTGCAGAGCAACAATACAATCTCTTGCATCTTCGCCTCAATATTCGTGCAAAGGCCATAGACATTTTAATTTATTCCTGTCATTAAAATCTTTATTTTTCTTTACCATAACCTGACACTGGTATCTGGTACGATATCGTCCAATATTCGTCAGAATATCCGAAGCCAAGCGTCAAAACATGAAGATGTTATCCTTTATAATGGATAATCTCGACTCCTGCAACACACACGATACAGTACAAGGGAACTCCCAAGTGTTTTTGACTAAACCCACTCATCACGTCGGGATAATGAACCATACAGTTCAATTCACGTGTCTTTTAAATCCTAACCTCGACTCAACCTGCGCAAAACTGGATTATTACGGGGGTTGGAAAATCCATAAACGAAGTTTTAGCGAGAGCTAACCCAATCATGCCCGACGGAAGGGAGGTGTAATCTCTTTAGGCCAACTTAACGGTGGGGATGAGAGTGCAAGTGTTGTTCAAGCGAATCCACTTCGTCCGTTTTCTTTACGTATGTTCTGGCCAAACTTTACGAACGCGTTATACATTACAGTAATGCATAAAGAAAGAAAAAAACTTTCTTTGTATTTTTTTCATTCTTCAACCGCATACATCAATCCTCCTCCGCTGTGGTTACCTACATTGTAAACATTCCACAGTACATCCCTTTTTCTGCGTTCGTTTTCTTCGTCATCATAATAACCACACAGTTCACATACAATGTCCCTAATACAGGAGGGGGAAAACGCTGTTTTTTGTTACCAACTTCAATATAATTATACAATTCCTCCCACTCCCGTGTGGTTCCGAACGTAAATCTGTTCGAAGTTCAAACTAAGTTTGTCGCCAGAAAAAGGTCCGATCTGAGAACTTCCCTACGATCTTGCAGCCCCATCATCTTCTTTCCACCACCACAGGGCCGTCTTCACTTGATCAATATAAGACCGTTTGCGGCTGAGCCTCGCATATCTCCTTTAGCCTGCTTGACCTAGCCAACTTTAGAAAGGTTTATTATCTATTAACGGCCGTAGGAACCCTGCTGACGTGTGTGTGTGTGTGTGTGTGTGTGTGTGTGTGTGTGTGTGAGTGTGTGTGTGTGTGTGTAAGAGAGAAAGGCCTCGATCCACATCCACCACTTATGAGGCATTCAAACCTCTGCCACTCACAACTCTCTCTTACCATCACATACGCTGACTGGAACACACAGGTATCTGAACATAATCGAGACTTACAGCCAAGTGAAGCATCAGTCTTACTGTGTACCCATCAGACATTCCCTGTATGCAAATATCGCTCGAAACAAGTCATTTCTGGGTAATATTTAGGATTCCCCCATAACCTTCCCACGCCACCTGCACCTGTACAGCCTCACCTTGAAAACAAACACGGCTCCTTGCATAAACATCCATAAATTACCTGACCGAAAACGTACTTTAAAGTGATAGGAAAATACACCAATCTTCACTTTGGTTCATAACATTTTTCAGAAAAGGGTCCGCCAGATGTAGAGCCAGATATTTACTAATCCTCACTCAATGATGACTTATGAGAAACATTTCATACAAATTCTAAATCAATTTCCAATACCTTGGTTAATATTCCTTTTTTCACGTACTGCAAGTCCAGAAATACATGTTATCATAATACTGGAGGAAGAAATTCGTAGATATGTCAATAGTACTTCAGCCTGCTGCCACACAGATGGCAGCACAGACTGACAACATCTCGGCCTGCCACCGCAAGTTCAGACCACCTCTCTGTAACAGTCCTTGACCACTACAGGCGGCATCAGGCGCCTTAAGAGGGAGCAGAACGCGTCAACAACTGACCTACAACCCCCTTCCTCTTGTGCAGCTACGGGACCTCCTGGCGACGCTGTCTCAGGACGCGGCGTTAAGGGCGTTGAGAAAACACTCTCTCGTTATTCTCTTATAGTTAGATGAAATACCTTCTCCCGCCTCTCCCCTCCCGAAACAAAGCCTCGACGGATCCCTCTTTTCCGCGTCCACCGGATGTGACGTCAGTATTGAGACGCTGCCTCGAACACAACAGGACGACCTTTAAGCACGACGGAACGACCCTTGGGCACGACCTATGGGTATGGTGGCACGGCCTTTAACCCAACCCCGAAAAGGGCAAGGTCAAAGGTCACCACATGACACCCAAGGGTCGTACCGTCGCGTTCAAGGGTCGTGACGTTGTACGACAAAGTACACAACCACAAAAAAAGGAGGGAAATCAAAGAAAAAAATAAGGAGGAAACAAAGACACAGGAAAATAACAGAGACAGTTCTACGAAAGAGAGAGAGAGAGAGAGAGAGAGAGAGAGAGAGAAGGCATTACCTCCAGAAATGTCACACTATTACGGCTGAATGTGTAGCAACCGTTATAATGGAACAACGCCTTCTGCAACGCTTCTGCTGAGCCGACAATTTTAATAATACGGCAGTTTCACGAAACGCTTCATTTCATCCGAACCCTATAATGAGACCGATAATAACGGATAAACTTGTTGTCGCCGGTCGATCGATGCAACGCTGTAGCCCGACGCTACACAAGCCAGTGTTTCAGAACACACACACACACACAATGTACAGAGACACTGTCCAGCAAGGTAAGAACCAGACACCAACACAATAAATCACAGGTATTTTTTTTTAAGTGACACTGAACGGCCCAGCTGACGACAGCCATATTCCAGCACATTCATTTGGCACGCTCCACTCTACTGTGTCGTGTCTGTGTGTGTGTGTGTGCGTAGTGATGTGTCTGTAAACGTGCATGTGTCAATACGCATATCTGAGTGTGTGTCAGCGGTCCAAGGGTGAAAATCCTGTTCGAGATAACAGACATCCGGTAGTCAATGTTGTCAACACACCCGGCTTGGGCTGGGGCGCGAGTGTGTGTGAACATATACGCACACACACACATAGGAGTTAAAGACATGGTGCGGGGGCAACACGAGTGTAAAACTCCCTCCCCTTAACGCAAATAGTAATCACACACACACACACACTCTAGGATGGGTGGTCGAGGCAACACAACACCGTGCAATCTTCACCAGCAACACAGGCAACATCCCGGGAGTCTCACAGTTACTTGCAATATCGCTCCAACCTCCACTTTATGGCTGGCCGTTATGAGCCTAGGCAAAACAGCCATATACATCAACCTCAAATATTATTAGAATTTTGCGAGAGTGCGTTTACGTTGTCTTGACAGCAACGCGAAGTAATACAGAGCGAAAATTAAGTTATCATTCATGCTCGACTGGCTCGCTTCCTTATCATATAATGACAATCGGTTACTAATCAGGGATTCCTTTCACCGCAATAGTTTAGCGAGACGTGGAGAACGTCTCTTCTCTTAACCGTAAAATGAGACCGTCAATGTCCGGCCGCCTACTGTGGGGGAATAACTGGAAATAATTGATATGGAAAACGGACGCGGGAATACGAGATAAATAAAAAAGCGCGCGAGGAAACGGCGGGCAAGGCCGGGGGGTGACGCCGCGCCTCACGCCCAGACCCGTGGCGACCAGGCAACTCCAGGTATTTATGTGAGGAGTTCCATGTTTCTCCTCCCTCTCTTCTGGTGCCTGCCTGACTCATCCCACAGGGGTCATGCGCGCTCACCTCCCCCCCTCACTCACTGGTCAAGATCCACCTCCCCAGGGGAGGGACATGGGTCTACAGAATATAGGGAGATCACGGACGCCAAAACTCGCAAGCGAGTTCAGTACGTCCTCCAGCGACGCCTCGAACCGTCGTGCCAAAACTCGTCAAAATAAGGGAAAAAGGAAAGTCTTCGTGACCTCTGACCTTTCGAGAGGGCCGAGACTGGTCGTCTCAATATTGGTCATGTGGTGAGCCATCTCGGGGCCAAGTTTCATAAGCCGCCGGGGATGAAATATGACAAAAAGGATAGTGTTTTGTGGTGACCTACGTCCCCTGAACAACCGAAAATGGCCACATAGAAATTCTTATACACTCTAATAACCTCCAGTGCCATTACGTATAGTAGTTATTGGTTTAACTAAAATGAAAACAATAAATACATTTAAAAAATCACTTTAATGAAACTTCTCAGACACACCGAAGCAGTTACGAAAAAAAAATCATCTGGTGCCTCTAAACGCGGCCCAGCGTGGCGCTGCGGCCTCATGGAGGTTAAACATTATGGTCACCATCTGCTGCTGTTACCTAACTTGGCTCCACAACATCCCTACCATCTACCGATCACGGCATGCCGTCTTATCGGCATTCGTCTTCAAGATATAAAAGAAAACCTCCCCGATATAAAGTCGGCAGGGCCTTTTCATGACGCACAGTACTGGTTATCGTAATTCAGGGATGGACTTTGCCCTCGACACACACACACTCACACCAGGACACCGCAACGAATCAAATATCAGACTTCCTGACTTACCGTTGGGTGAGGCAATAAATAACGTCAAGGTCTAGCTAGATCCATTGGCTGAATTACAATACATCAAAAGAGGGGCAAAAAAAAATAACACAAGAAGTAACAATATACTACATTGATACCCACTAATCGTACATTTAAGACTTGAAATTCAAAAACTGACAGACGGATTGAGTTGTGACACGGGCGACGGACAAGTGTTACCGGCACCAGACCAACGGTGTTGCAAAGGTTAAGAACACTGCCGCAAGCTGAGGCCAGCAGGGGCCAACAGTACAGCTAACTACATGAGCACGGGCCGCTCTAGGAAAGCGCTGGAGAAAGAGAACAGTGCGAGGCAGACAAGCTGAAGGTGAAAGTGCGACTGTAGTAGTTGTAGCCTAGGGCCACATACACAGCGACAGCGGGTACTGTCTTAGCATTATCTTGAAAACACCTGAAGAAGGCATTTAAGTTTTTTCCGAACTCTATAACCTGACGCTGACGGTCCTAATTTATGACCCAGGAATCGATAGGCCTAATGACCAAATAATCAGCAAGAGACACGCGAGAAGTACGGGAGCCAGCAGGAGCAGGAACAGCAGAGTTGCCACCCACGTCAAAAGGAGCAGCAACAGGAACTCGCAACAGAAAGAATATACGATAGTAACAGCAGAGTAAAGCAAATTCAACAGACACCAGGGCGGCTGCGGAAGCAAGGGCAGCAGGGATAACAATAGGAAGGACAGCCAGAGCAACAGGAGCAATTTTAAAAAGCAGGAGATTTTTTTACTCGGACTAAAGGCTATAATGAGGCAACAGAAGCAAACCTAAAATAACAGAAGCAGCAACAGCAAAATCAACAACGGAAGGATAGATGAACACCAACGGACGCGGAGAGAGGAGTAGCAACAGGAGGGGACGTGGCTGCCGCCGCCGGGGACAGGAAGCGGCCGTGACAGTTGATGGCATTTCCCTTTTTCTCACACTCTCCGCCGCCACTCAACCCCGTTTTCTTCTGGTGTATTGTTTTATATAAAGCGACGGAAGGGGAGACTTTTTCGACTCCTTCTGACCCTATTACATGAAACACCGCCCCCCCCCCATCCCCCTCATTCTTATAAGTATAAACAGTTACGGTGCAAAAATGAAAATGAATAATAAAAATGGAAGCGAAGGTAATGCGAAATTAACATGATATCAGACGTTTTGCGCGCGTACGGGTCCTAGGATCAACAGGCAAGCTGAGAATACCATACACATTAACATAACGATTTTCGCCTGTGCAGACGAAAGAGGCATATGTGGATTAGCACTCTCTCGGCCTAAAACACTTGATATCTGCCAGCGCTGTGACGGGTCTGACAAACGTGAACACTCTCTCGGCCCCAGACCCTTGACATCTGTCAACGTTGACACACACACGTACCTAATATCTAGACGAGTATGGTCAAGGCTGACAGGGTTTCCCTCGTGAGGCAAGAACTACTTTCTTCCCAGCCACCACTACGGCACCGGTCGTGACCCCTGACGCACCGTGTCGTACCGCAAGGCGCTGCTGGCACCAGGTGGCGGCGGTGATGTTGTGCACCTACAGGATGGACAAACACCTCCCACTAATCACAGGATATTCAGCTTTTGTAATGACAGAAAGCTTCACAGACTTAGCTGATCAGAGAGAGAGAGAGAGAGAGAGAGAGAGAGAGACCGTCAGATGGTAACAGCTTAAAGAAATGAATTCACAATATCCACCGTTCCAACTCAACAGAGTAGATCAGATGCTACGGGAAACCATAAACAAGAGATCAGATGCTACAGAACGCGTTATATAACAGGTCGGATGCTATAGGAAAAGCTATATATACGTCAGGTTCTATATAAAAAAAAAACTACCATGGACCATGTGGCTATCTATTTTTAGTGCAAAAAAAAAAGTTTATGCCAATCATCTGTCGAACAGCCCCAGAAGGTTGGATAACAAACAATTGGGTTGGCTGTGGAAGCGCAATACTGACCACCGCACTGAAGAGGGCGGTATCTTGATGCGGTGTCACGCAAGTTTCTCCCAGACCTCAAGAGTGTTATGAAATCTGGCACACATATGGCCAACCGCAAAGCATTTTTTTTTTCTTCGTTTAAAATTTCACCGCAGAGTGATATGTGTAAGAAGGGAGGGGGAGGGGGAACCACAGAAAAATAGTCTAGGAAATCTTCTGTGGATTCGTTACGACAAAATAAGTAGTTCCCGTTCTATCTATATCCCACCTGTTTACTGCTTCGCGCTACGTTTTCTACGAAAATGAATTCTGCTTACAATCCTATTATTCTCATTTTCTTGGAAGCTATTTTCAACTGAAGGTTAGGTACACTTATCGTTTTCTGAGATATACAAGCTAAAATGTAACATAAGCGAATACTGAGACATTTTCCATCTCAAGAAATATACGCATTGACATGTCATACTAAATGAAATAATATATAACCTTTGTTTCAGTTCTGAACTTTCTACATACTATCTTAAATTCTAAAATGTCCATTTATGCAAATCTAAGAACGACCAAGCATATGGTCAAACGTCCCACATCCTTGCAGTACTAAGCCAAGACACCATATTATTAATATCTCAATGTTATCTTTATTTACCAAGCTTATTTTGTGTCTAATTTAGTTCCTCCTTGTAACACCATCCCACGTTTTCTGTAATCATTTCAACTATACATCTCGATCTCGATCAGATAAAACGCTCGGCAACAACGGAGGGGTTTCATAATATTTTTTTCTCATGGATAATACATATACGACAGAACGTACAGACTCGGGGTACAGTCGTGACTTCAATCAAGGTCGGAGTTCAGCGCGGTGCATGACGCGTCGGGTCAGTTCTCGGGGCGTGACCAACAGAAGAAGGGCTACTGCCCCGTGGTTACCCGCAGCTCCAGGGCAGGGAGGATGGTGGCTGGGGTGACTGCTCCCGACTCACCTCCCTGCCTCCACCTGCTGCTCGCTGGCCGCCACACCGCTGTAGAAAGGCGCGGGCCACTCGACAACTTTCACGCCAAACATTCCTCGCCACAGCCCACGGCACCAAGCATCCCCCCCCCCCCCCTGCGCCCTA
>JAUUDW010011316.1:0-10184 GCA_032361385.1 Panulirus guttatus | reverse complement strand
GAAACCATTACCCAGTGTCAAATGCCTTGAAACTTGTAATTTACTTCTAAACTAATCATTTGTTCTTATTTGTTCTCAGATTTTCTGAGATATATTCTATCAACAGCATATATACAAACCAGCTTATATTAGAGAGACTTATAACAGAATCTTTCTTAATTCATATCTACTATTTATAGATGCAGAGATTAAGAATGATGAATGAAATGAGCTTGAGAAGAGCTTCAGGTTTAATGATTATTTTTTGAAACTCATGCATATGCTGCAAAGCAGTACATATGAAAAATATGGAATTGAATTGTTTTATGCACTGACTACAAGTAAATTGCTACTTACAGTAGTGAGTACAAATTAAAAAGTGAATTTCCCTTACTTATTATCATGATTTTGGCTTGTCATCAGTTATAGCGGTGTACAGTAACTTGATTTATGTACTAGAAAAATGTACAAGAGAAAGAAGAAAGCTTCTAATTAATGTTCTGTTAATTCTGTATTCCTAAAGGTATCAAGATAAAAACAATGTTAGTAAGGAGCGTGTGTACTATGAAGACAAAAGACAGTACCTTGAAGCTCGAGGGGTGATGGTAACCCCAAAGAACAGTCGTCCAACTAAGCTTAGAGACTCACTCAGGGAATTTGAAGTAAGTAACACTTGATACCTTTTTCAGTTATATTTTGGAATGTAGATTCTTATATAATTTGAATTTTGAAAAGATTGTAAATGTTTAAGTGCCAGTTGATTGGCAGTTTGATAGACAGAGCATGGTGTTCTTACCTTTCATAATGTTTTTGTCTGCCTTAACCAAAGTTGCACTTCTGCATGTAATCATATTTATATTTGTGTTTTTATATCATATTTTGATAAATGGATCAGGTTCATGTCTTACTTTTTCATTTTTAGGATTTGGTATCGAAGGAAAGAGTAGTTTGGGAAGGATGGCTTTCACATATAATGTATCAGCTAATATTTGCATCTGGTGTAATTGTAATGCTGACAGTAAATGCAGCGACAGGAGATCTAACAAGAGTTTCATTTGACAAGTTCCTGGTAGGAAAACTTCTATCAGAACATCTGGCTGATGGTAAGTTATCCTGTCTTTAGGGGATATGGATGAAAATTGTTTCAGTTATCTTTTACTTTCTTAGTAACTTTAACTCATTGTAGTCTCATGCAAGAAAAATTATGTTTTTCAAAACTGACAAGATAATACCACAATGTTTTATGGTATACCCACTTACATATCAGCTTGTGTTTTTGCAATGTAGAAAATGAAACAAATCCTGTCGATAAACAGATTGCCACTGTCAAAATTGTCACATAATGATCTATGTAGAATTAGTGTGGCATGTTCTTGATGCTGATCATACAGACAACACTTCTTTGATTAGCAGGTGTTTAATAAGATCACAAAAGTGAGAAGATACACATTAGTATATCTTTATCGTAGAGTTGCAACCCTTCCCACCAAAGGGGACTTTGGCACATGATAAGCCCAGTGTATATTATTTCGTTATTGAATGGTAGTAACGGTCACATAAAGGTAAAAGAAGCTAAATTGTAGGGAAACATGTGTCTGACATAGTTCAAGCTAATATTTTGGCATCCAACTGACATAGTTCAAGCTGATATCTTTGCAATCCAAGGATTGTTAATGATTCTAACATATTACACCTGCTAAGAGCATACAGCTGTGTATCTTTGATTTAATATATACTTTTAGGTCTATTCAGAAATCCAAGGCCCTGAGATATATTTCTTCTTTCAGAGATTTGTTAGAAAGAATTTATTGGAACAGGTGAAATTGAAAGCTATTCTGTTTTCAGTTGTTATGACAAAGCACCACATGCTCTTTTCGTACAATGAGTGTCGACTGTCAGTTGTGCACTTCACCCGTTCACCACCAGAGGGTCATGTACACGAGCGATTATCTGCTATGGATCCCAGAATACACACATGTGAAGTTGCTGGGCCATCAGGCCGACGCTTTGAACGAAAGTTATCTGCAAATCTCTCAGGTGATATGGTGAGTGTGATACATGTGTGTGTGGCAAAACATTGTATCATTTACGTTTGTTACCATAACCCACACCACTACTTATTCATCTGTTGTTTCTTTAACCTCTCTGCTTTTACTGTTTCCTGGCCTCAAGACTTTAGATCCATGCAGAATCTTCCTTTGATGCTTAAGTAACACTTCATTCACACTTATTCACATAGGTGGTAGTATGGTGGCAGACAAGTGAGGATGAAGTGTACCCTTGGAGTCCACTTGCTAAAGACCGTGACCGTGCAAATATTCTTGTGTATGCTCTTCATGGAACGACTCTTGAGTTAGTGTGTTACTGCCGGACAGAGATGGCACCTCTCAGTGTCTCCTTCAGCAAAGTGCAGCCTAATGTGTTGCTGACTGTGGAACAAGGCTTTGGGAAGAAAGGAGGTGTAACAGTGCTAAGCTGTGTGTATGAGGTAAGAACTATTCTTCAATGTCAACTTTTTCATTATTCTCAAGCTTGCATTATTATAGGTCACGTTTTTTGTACTTCAAAACTCCTTACTAAAATTCTATTTTTCTTGTCTATTCAAGTCAGCTAGACCATCATTAAATGGTAAACAAACTACTTCAACAAATTATAATTCATACATAACAGAGAGAATGGATGTGAGCAATTGTGGCTTTTCATCTGTTCCCAGCTCTACCTCATTGGTGCAAGAAACAGCAGACAAGTATGAAAAGAAAAGTATCATTAATAATTGCTTTCCATATTCAATCCAACCATGGCCCAATAATAAGTTGAAATACATAGATAGTTCTTCCTCATCTAGGGTCTCACACACTTCTCAGCCTTCACTCAAACTGACAGCCACATGCAATCTGTCCAACTTCAAGCAAAAGCTGAAATAGTGGAGTGATATGACATTGGTAGTAAAACTTTAATGGAATTGTTGGCATTAAGAGATTCTAAGGTCCATCAAGTGTGAATATTCTTTTTTGTGATCTTAATGATGTTGTGGTTAAAGTCATCTGCTGTTTCCTTTATATTCCATCGGATAATCAATATGCTCTCAGAAGATTCTAAATGCAGATGCACAGTGTGCTGCATAATGCACCATGTAAATAGAGACTTTCATTATGCAGGTATATTTAGTGTAATTTCAGTAATTTTTCTTTTATGTTAAGATTTAAAAGAAGATTTTTTAATCTGTTTTGCTGATAACTAATGTTATAATTTGAAATTAACAAAGGATACATAAAAAAGTAGATATCATGACCAGCATTATGTATAATGAGCATGTAATCTTCTTCATATGCAGTTATTACAAAAATGTAGTAGAGTACTTATGCTTCTTTCAGGATTGTTATCTTTCAAATAAGGTAGGGCCTATCCTAATTGAACATAGTGGTTTTATATTACTGTAATATTTTTTTCTCAGTAAAATGAGTTAAGATTTCTTTGTGATTGACTTGTAATGTTTAGATTTTATTGCTTGTAAAGAGAATCTAAGTGTAACTTTATGTTCTTAATTTGTATATTGTATGTATTTTTTTAACTTCAGGTAGAAAGAGGTGCATTACATCGTATAACTGTCACTACAATCCCATTGGATGCTCCATTAATGGCACACTCTCACAACCCAGCAGAGGATCGTTTACTTTTGGCATGCAACAATGGGGTCCTGGCACTTCACTGTGATTCTCGTGGCATGACTCATGTTACAAAAGCAGGGCTAATTCCATCCAAAATTGCTTGGCTCTACTCTGGGAATATATTAATTGTGAGCAATGAAAGAGGACAGATCCAGTGTTTTGACTTTGCCTTGTCTCTCATCAGGATGCAACTGGTTATGGAAGATCCCAATCCTCAGAGAATTCTAGATTTTTCAGAGCATTTTTGCCATCAACAGTCCCTGTTAAAACTTGACTGGGCTCCAAATAAAAAACCAGAAGATTCCCAGCTAAAGAATAATCCACATTTACTTTTGCTTCATTACATCCGGGGACCTTTAGCTTGTCTACGTGTTGATGTTAGCGCAGTGAGTAAGAATGGTCTTACAGCTTCAGCTCTAGTGGCTCAGTACATTAAGCATCGTCAGCTAGATGAAGCAGTCAATCTTTTGGTTTCCCTCAACTGGGACCAAGAGGGACCAGTGGCTATGCGATGTTTAACATCTATTGCAAACCATCTCTTACGACTGCCAGTGACTCCTCAGAGAGAGACTCAGCTGGAGACTGCCCTAGGAAGCTTCCATGTACCTGTGCAACCTCTCAGTCAGGCTGTAGAGGAGGAGTTTGGTCCAGCTGTAAGGGCACTAACTCGTAGATTCTTCTTTCGTGTGCTCAGGTGAGAATCCTTGTTTTCCATGAAGGAAATTTAAGCTATATATTTTAGATCTGTATAAAGTGCCTCTGGTTTGTTTTTCTAATGAGAGTCATAACATTACGATAAACAAATCAACATAGTAGAATTCTTTTTGTAGTATGGCTATCTACTTAATTATAGGGAAAGATTTCATATTTTTAATAAGTTTTCCTGCATTGAAATGTAATTTATGGAAGTAGGCAGTCTCACTGTCCAAGGGAAGCTGCTGGGTTTGTAAATGTTAATAGACCCCAAAAAAGATTGCAAATTTTCACTTACCACCATGCAGCTGGCCCCAGAACTCATATATTCATAAGCTGCCATTCTTGGCATGCTTCACAAGCACCATACCCCCATAAATTTTGCAGACAGGCATGTTGATTTTTCAGATTTTGTCTGTGATATTCAGAGGCAGAAACAAGTTTATTTGTCTCACTTTCTTGCAAACTTGTTTGGAAGTATGAACAATCATTCACTGTATACAATCTACATCTGTTATTAAAGTTCACAGGGAGCCTAATAAGACTTCTTCAAGCTCCTAGAGAATTATGGGAATGCCATAGTGAACAGAGTCCAGTAAACCAAAAGTACTTATACATGCCGAAGTTAGACTTCAGTCATTTTCATTTCTTCTGGTGACCTATTTGGCTCTCTGTTGGCGATGTTTACTTTGAATTGTCTCCTTCTTTGCTCATTGTGGTGCAGCTGCTGTATCGGTAAGATTTAGCAACAACAAAAGTTTGTGTTCAGATTACTCCTTAGTGTTAACTTGATTTTACAATAGTAGAACCTTGCTTCAGCCTTCAAATTGAATAGTAGCTCGACACTTTGCTTTTTTGTTATGTGTTTAGATACACATAATCCAGTTGTTGGCCATTTACTTAGTTTATTGCCACATCATCCTTGAGTTAAGGTCAGGCTTCACACGGAAGCAGTAAATCACCTATATACTACAGTTTAATCAGCTGGTAGCTCAGCCTTTCTTTTTATGCTTATTACCACCTAGAAACATATTATTCTTTCCTGTTTGACTAAATCCTTAGAAAAGAATTATTTACGTAAAGGTACAAGTAAATTGACATTCAAAACCATTTTCTCTCATAAATGTGTTTTATTGAAATAAGTGACGATACGTTGCCTTTGGACCTTTGCCGAATATATTGCATAATGTTTATTCATTATATCTTTTCTTTATAACAATGGATTTTATTGGTAGCACATGCTATCTTTGGCTACAGATAGTTAACCCATTTTTACTCATCACAGTGCATTTTTATTAGGCATGAGTGACCTTGTTATTGCTTACATGTTTAGAACTATGAGAGGAGCTTTGTCAATCTGCTCACTTTAGTAACAGCACCTTAGCCAGCTGCTGTAAATTGGGATATTTTAATAACTTATAGTGTTGACCCTAATCACACTCCTGATTGAAATTGGTGAATCAATTGTTCTTGAATTGTACAAAATCCTATATTGTCAACTTAGTGTAAATGATTGTGTATTTGGTATGGCTAGCAGTTCTAAGAGGCTATATTCTTTTTTTCTTTGCCAGATGAAGTACTTGAGATTGTCTGCAGAGGATGATTGAAACTTCTAGCTCAAAATCATCCACTCAATCTATTAGTGCATACTTATAAGATGCTAAACAAAATTTTCCTTAATTTCACTGAGTATGCTTATACAAAATGTTCGCCATTTCCCACATTAGCAAGGTAGCACCAGGAAAAGAACTAAGGAGAAGCCTTGTTCGCTAACATCCACTTTCAAGATATCATATATAATGCACTAAAACCAGAGCCCCCCATCCACAACCAGGCCTCACAGACCTTTCTGTAGCTTCCCCCTACCATTTCATATGCCCTGGTTCAGCACATTGTCCCTTGTAAATTACATTGCTTCAAGTCACTCTTTCCCTAGTACACATTACACCTGCATGTTCAGTCCCCAAGCCTTCAAAGCATCTTTCACTTCGTCTTTCCATCTCCATCATGGTTACCTCCATTTCCTTTGTTCCTTTCACTTTTGACATTTATACCTTCTTTGTCATCCTTTCCTCACTCATCCTCTCCATATGTCAAAAGCATTTCAGCACACCCTTTTCACTTCTCTCTTACATACTCCTCTCATCACCACATCTCTCTCCTACCGTGTTATTCTTATTCCTACACCACATATATTCCTTATACATTTCATATCCATCATATTCACCCTAGCCCTTTTACATTCATTTCCATCACTGAACTATGGATACTTAATTTCATGAAAGTCTAGTGATATGTGGTATTTTGGTGTTTAGAAGAACTTACTCCAGTTCTTGAAAGTCCAGTGGTATTTTGTTGTTGAGAAGTCTTTACTCCACATTAAAACATCCTTTCTCTTTATTGTTTAAAATGTTTCAGCATGGTTTTATCAAACTACTTTTTATGCTTCTCTAGTTTCTTAAGAAATTTTGTATACATAATGTGTGTGCAGCAAGTAACTTTTCATCATATTTCTTTACAGGTCAGCTAGGCTAGAAAAGGCATTTCGTTTGGCTCTTGATCTGAAGGATTATGACTGCTTTATGGCTGTTCATTCTGTTGCTAAACGTCGCAGGGACAACCAAATTGCAACATTAGCATTGGAAAATGCACGTGACTTAGAATCATCATGTAGCTCTAGTGAGTCATGCAGCTCAGTGCTGTATGGAGAATCTGGTGCGAGCTCAGGCTCAGAGTCTTGCAGTGAGACATGTTCTACTTGTTTCTCAGACAGTGGTTCAGTGAATGGATCAGACTTCAGTAGCCATGGAAGAAAACGTAAGATATTTTCATTTTGCTACATGATACATCTTTAATGTACAGAGGTTGTCATAACCTTGTAGAGAAGGTCAGTGTGCATGGAAGTATGGATTTTTTTGACATTGCTAACCACTTTATGTCATTATTGTTTTACACATGCAGGACCCCATTTATTAGGCTCAGTATTGAGACTGCAGTCCATGCAAGAGCAGGGAAGTGATGGCCTTCTTTTGAGTGAGAAGTTTTTCCAATGAGACTGTACTCCTTTCTGTCCATTGACAATGGTACATGCTTGTCCAAGGTGACTTTTGGCTTGTGATGCAACCATAAGCAAGAGTTCAGTAAAAACCCAACATTACAAACACCAATTCAATGTATCACAAACCCCTTATGACCAAGATGCAACTTTCATACTTACTTTACCTTCCTGTCGTAGGATCCCCTTCTGTAGGGCTCCTGCACCACTCAGGAAGCCAGCCATACTCACCAGATGGGACCACAGGTCAGGGAGTGTGGTAATGTTGTGTCTGTGTCTGTGTGGAGTGAGTTTAGGACAATTGAGGGTTTTTAAGTGTTCATTGTGTCTTCAGTAAAGAGTTTGCATCATAGGGACTTTGTGATATACTGAATCAGTGTTTCTAATATTGGAGACATAAATGGTGTCCAGATGCAGAGGAGAAAGCATAACTCATACATGCCTGGGTAGTATAGTTTTGGATGGGTTTACATCAGGTTAGGTGGTGTTTATTATTTTTTTTTATTATACTTGATCGCTGTTTCCTGCGTCAACGAGGTAGCGCCAGGAAACATGCGAAGAAAGACCCATCTCCCCACACACACACATATATACATATATGCACAGTACATATATATACATACCAACATATACATATATACATACATATACATACACATGCATATACACATATACACAAGTATATATTCACACTTGCTCACCCCCATCCATTCCTGATGCCACCCAGCCCCACAGGAAATAGCATCGCCATCCCCTGCGTCAGTGAGGTAGCGCCAGGAGACAGATGAAACGGCCACATTCGCTCACACTCAATCTCAAGCTGTCATGTGTAATGCATTGACACCACAGCTCCCTATCCACAACCAGGCCCACAGACCTTTCCATGGTTTACCTCAGATGTTTCACATGCCCTAATTCAGTCCATTGACAGCACGTCGACCCCAATATACCACATCGTTCCAATTCACTCTATTCCGTGCACACCTTTCACCCTCCCGTATGTTCAGGCCCCAGTCACTCAAAATCTTTTTCATTCCATCCTTCCACTTCTAATTTGGTCTCCCGCTTCTCCTTGTTCCCTCATATTCTCGGTCTAAAAATAAATATCTACAACTGTAGAAATGAAGATACAAAGCATTAATTTAAAATTACCTAGTTGCATGTTCCCATGCTATATCCTCCTACTCCTAAACTGTTTCTTTCATCAAAAGTGTTTTCTACATCTGCCACTCTCTCTCTCTATATATAAAATGCATTCAACAATCCTTCAAATTACTCACTCCATCACTACCTGTTATCACTTCCCCCTTGCCCCCTTTGCCGATGTTCCCATTTGTTGTCTTGTCTTTCGCACATTATTTTTCTTTATATTGAAGGCTCCATTCACGGACAAAAGTCAACATCAAGGCCGGGCACTAATTGAAATATGGAGAGAATCAATTAACAGAAAAACAAAAGACAGGGAAAGTATTTACAAATTTTTGAGTAAGTGAAAGACCTGTCATTTGAAATGAGCCACGTCATAGTTATTGGGAAAGACATGAGAAGGTAGAGAGTTCCAAAGCTTCAATATGTAGAGAAAGAAGCAGTTATCAAAACAGCACACCCTTGAGTTGCTGATGGCCACACAATAATCATGTGATGCAGCAGCTTGTAGAGTATTGCATGGTCTAGCTAGTGGTGGGGGCACACAAGCAGCCAGCTCTAGGGAACAAAAGCCGAAGTAATACCTATAGAAAAGGGAAAGTGAACCAACATTGCGGCGTAGGGCAAGTGCGTCAAGTTTGGAAGTTAGCCTGGGACAGTTCATAAGTCGGATTGCTTTCGACTCAACTTTGTTGAATAAGGAAAGAGAGCTAGAACCATCCCAAATGTGAGAGCAGTACTCCATACAAGGATAAATCAATCCCTTGTATAAATGGAGCAACTGTTCAGAAGAGAAAAAGTTACAACATCTAAACAGAACACCCAGTTTCTTAGAGGCAGACTTAGCTATTCCCATAATGTGGAGTTTCTAAGAAAGAGTGGATGTTACAGTAATACCAAGTATATTAATTTAATCAAGCAGTGGAATTACAAAACCATCAAAGGAGAGACGAGTTGTGAGGAGTTTTCGATAGAGAGATGGGTAGAAAGATGGGTAGAAATTGGGTCCTGGAGGCATTGAACTTAACAGTATTTTGTGTACCCCACTGAGATGTCCTGTCCACGTCTGAGTTTATTGTGGAAGCTGTGTCAAGGCGAGATGTAGATCAAGTGAGAGAAGAGGGAGGAGAAGTGAAGGATGTGGATGAATGCAGCAGTGAGTCATCAGTGCATGAGTGCACTGGATTATTTGTGGGAGAGAGAAACTCACTGAAAAAAAGGAGAAAAAGTGTAGGGGTCAGAACAGACCCTTGAGGGGCACTGCTGTTGATGAAGAAAAGGGGGGAGGCAGATCCATCAACAACCACACAGACAGATCGGTCAGAGAGGAAGCTAGATACCAAGGAACAAAGTGAGGGGGGAAAGCCAAAAGAGGGGAGCTTAGAGATATGACCCCGGTGCCATACCCTGTCGAAAGCCATAGATATGTCAAGAGCAACTACATATGACTCCCCAGAATCTTTCAGGGATGACAACCAGACATTAGTGAGTTATGAAAGAATATCACCAGTGGGTCTCGCCTTACGGAAGCCGTACTGGTGATCAGAGAGATGACTATGATTTTCGAGTGTTTAAGGATATGGGAGTTGAGGAGGGATTCAAAGACTTTGGAAATGGTAGATGTCAAAGCAACAGGACGATAG
>JAUUDW010011305.1:0-10185 GCA_032361385.1 Panulirus guttatus | reverse complement strand
CTTGGGTTATGTTGAAATGGTGTCTGTAGTGTTGTAGTGAAGGGCGATATCCAGAGTGTAGAGAGGAGAGTGTGACTCCTGTTTGTCTGGGGAGTGAGGTTTCCGATGGGTTGGAGTTTAAGACTGAGTTGGAAGATCAGTTTTGTGGTGCTTGTCAGGTTAGGTTGATGTGTATGTGCTTTGTCATTGTTATATATGATGGGGGTTGGGGAATCTGTGAGAAGAGGTGACTGAAGTGTGAAGCAGGGGTAAACCTTTTGTGTCTACTTGGAAGCTGGTGGTTTGTTATAATAGAGTGGTCTCGGTGGGAGGGATCTAGTGCTTAATTAGTTAATGAATCTATTTCTCTATCTTTATCCTTAGGCATACATAAAGACTGACACCTTACTAATGTATGAATTAGAAATACTTTCCTATTTTGCTGATTTTTTAAACAAAATTTTTAAATGTGTCTTGTATTTTTGCTGCTACAGTTTAAATGAGTGAACTCTACACATTACAAATCAGCAATTTCAAATATTGCCATTGGCTTACATTTCATCCCTTAGAGTATAACCGAATTCATTGGCAGAAAAAGTGTGATAAGTGTTCATACCAGTAGAGATGAAGACAATGACGAACTCAAATATATGTAAAAAGATAGTACTAATTATGAACTGTATTGTCGTATCAAGATTACATAGTCTGTACATCATGTAAGACACCAGCCTTATCTGTGGTTAATTTTCATTCTTATAAGTTATGATAATTTTTTGGTACATAAATTTCCTGTATTATAATCTTTGTAGTTCAGACAATCTATATAAACCAGCTTTCATAACCTCTTACCACCAAACTAATTCTCTTACAACATATACATCTCTTCATACGGATTGACTTCCTCTGAGAAATAGCCTTTTGTTCAGCTACAAAAATTCTGCAATTAGCAAGTTACATACGACATAGATAACTGTCATCATAAAGATGTTAGATGAGTAATATGTTACGATGTCCTTTTAAGTTTTAGATTTGTATATGTCATGTACTTTTCCTGCATCTGCAGCACAGTGGAAGGGAAAAATTTTCCACAATAATCCCCTTAAGTGTTAAAGACCCAACACTAATACAGTTTGGCCCTGAAAGAAGTGAAGCAGCCATGTCAGTTGCCTGTTTTAAGGAATTCTTTTTTGAAAATAATGAGCCTCATGAATACAAGATAAACAAACAAAAGGTTGAAGCTGGAAATTATTGCAAAAGGTAAAAATATGGTGAAACACTAAAATTCATAAGTATCCTTGGATGAGAAGGAACATGTCAAACAAAAAATAAATCTTATTTTTGAATATATTATCAGGCCTTTTATAACATTTACAATGCAGCCATTAGCTGCAAGAAACAGTCATCAAGATCAACAGATGTAAAGGATTCTAAGGCGATATATTTACTTGGCATGAAAAACTGCTAATATAGGAACCTGCCTCCTGTATGCTCTTCCTTAAACAACTGCTACAAAAATATACAACTTCAAACACTAAATCAATGCTTTCAGATGTTAGATGAGCTGTGTTTTCTTTATGGGAATATGGTTCTTGAAAGACTTAAAGTACTACAATAATACTATACACTGCATTGTGTTGCACAATTCACAGGCAAAATTAATCAGTCACTGAAAAAAAATTCTACTTAATACACTCATGCCTTGTTCATCAACACTTAACGTATTCTTTCTAAATTTCTATAACTTCCCTCTAAGGATTTTATCTGCTTTACACCAGAACGGTATAGGCACTGATATCCAGTCTCATCCAGTCTGTCTTCTTACACAATGAGAATTCTATCTTAACCATGCTGACACACTTGTGCTTCACACTTGACATCTTTTTTGTTCACATTTTCATTTCTTTGTCCTGCATTCATAGTTTCCTCAAGTATATTACATTAAGTCATATATATACCAAACTTTCCATACTGGAAACTGATTTATTCCAGCTTTCTCTAGCTTTTCTTGTTTTTGTATCCCTTTCATACATTTTTTATTTCCAATCTCACTGAAACCCCACAAAAGGTAATACAGTAATTTACATGTCAGCATTTCAGTCTTAATTTCAAAAGAACATAATGCTAAGCACAATCCACTATAATGTATATTCAGGTGCTTGTGACATTCACCCAGCATGAATTATCAAAAATACAAAGCTACACTAAGACCACATCATTCTGCTTTTATACCATTCAAATGCCATCATGCTTTTATATTCAAAACATTTTTATAAGCAATACATGTAAATGAAATAGCAGTATGGGAATATCCAATACTACAGTAAGCACCTGGTCTATAGTTTCTGAGATAAAAATGTCCATGCATAATATATAAGTTTCTCCAACATGCCAAAAATACATCGTAAGTATAATTCCACTCAAGCAATTGATGATACATTTACGTAAACACAATCAATAGCCCCCCCACATAAGGGTAGTAGGCTTCTTCCTCCTTACTTAAACAAACTAGTATCTCCACATCATTAATTCATCAGACAGGTTGTAACAGTTCAATAAATTCATATATAAAAGCCACACAATTTTACATACCAACAGATACAATTTGCATATTTTCTCTGAAACCTTCTACTGAGAATAGTGAGCACATACATAGATGCCTTAGCCATTTTACTGGATCCCTTCTGTGTTCCTCCTACTGTGCTCAAGAAGTCAGCCATGTCCACTGGGAAGAACCACAGGTCAAGAAGCGTGGAAATGTTATGTGAATGTTTGTGAGGGGTGAGCACAGGACAACTGAGGAATGTGTCTTTTCCCTACTTTGGAAGTTGCATTTTGGAGAAGTAATATGCTTAATCTGTGTTTGTGATGTTAAGAAGATGGATGGCCTCCAAAACACAGACAACAGAGCATAACATGTACATACCTGGTGATTGTAGTTTCAAGCAGTGGGACCGAGTTGGAAGGGCAGATGTTTAACGTTAGTCGAGTCATTATGGTGTAGTGTATGTCGTCAGTATCATGTTTGTTGGGTATTGGGGACCAGGAAATTTGATTTGTTGGTGTGAAAAAGGGATAAAGTTTTTATTTCTACTTAGGGGCTATTATTAATAGGCAGTTGGTGGGAGAAATCTAGCGTTGTTTGCAAAGAACTAATGAGCTGAATGTAATGATATTGTGAGATTGATTTGTAGGTATTTTTTTTTCTTATCCTTGTGCAGGAATTGGATGTTATGGTTGTTAAGCAGCTGGTGTTTGTTCTAAGTGCTGTTTTGAGTGATATGCTGCTTTGTTACATTTTCTTTTGATGGGGTGGATGACCAGGCAGTTGAGGCATAGTTTAGGGTGGAACAGAATTATATGTTGAGGATACTATGGGATAAATATATAATTAATTAGTTGTAAATCCCAGGAACTATTTCATGGGGGTTCCTGCATGGGCAAACGTCATAACTGTGGGCAGATGCCATAAGCAGTGAGGAAATGTCATAACTAGCAGGAAAATGTTACACCCAGTGGGAAATGGTCATAACCAGTGGATATCTGTCATGACCAGTGGGCAAATGTTATACCCAGCAAGCAAATAACATAACCATTGAAAAAGAGCATAATTAATAAGCAAATGTCACAGACAGTGGGAAAATGTCAAAGTCAGAGGGCAAAGTTCATAACCAATGGGCAAATGTCATAACCAGTTGGAAATTGTCATAACCAATAAGCAAGTTTCGTAATCAGTGGGCAAAGTTATATAGGATGGCTGTTAAAAAAAATGCATAATCTCTTTAATCTACACAATTGTATCTAGGAAAAAGTAACTCGGCAAAAGTATATATTATAATGAATACAATTTAGTTTCGTAACTAGTATATCCACTGCACTCTAAAAATACTCTAGTATTATAAGGATGTAATCATTTATAAAAGAAGAGCAAACCCTATTCTATCTATATACTTCTGTGATGCAATATTCCTTCCGGAAACTCCCTCAGGGCGATGCCAACAGCAAAAGAATCTCTATAACTGGTGAACTCCAGTGCTACTTCACAGTCTCTAGTGCTACACCCTTAAAAGGCCTCTGGCAGAGGGCAACTTTAGAGCAGTGTTTCCAGGGACTTGTATCTAATGTTCCTACTGACTACTACTACCTTATGTTCCAACCTAATTTTACTACTTACTACTTCTACCTCATGGTCCTGCCTACTACTTCTATCTATTGCCCCAACCATTTTGCCAAAAGGCATTGCTAACGCATAGCACTCACCAGGGGAAAATCTAGAGTTATGAAGAATGAATTGTTTGAGTCATGTGTTGTCAGATGTGTGTGCTAAGGATAGAGTATATGTTTGGACGGAAATGCCAGCAGTCCATGTGAGGGGTAAGGCAGACAGAAAAAGACAGCTACCTGGGTCAAAGGAGTGTAACTTGACAACCACTAAAGTGCTGGCTCACTGTGCAGTTGTCACTAACCCTTCTGAGACCTAGGCAGGTAGTACCAGAAATAAACCTCCCTGGTTGGTGGCTGCCTCCCAACTACTACCTAACTGTTTCTTCTACATTTTACTTCATGTGATCTCTAAACTGGAATTTGTTAGAAAAATCTACTGACTACACACTAGAAAAAAAAAATTTAAAAGCCAGAGAATATGATCCCTGGATTCAGTTTTATCTGTCTGCCTGTACCACAAAAACAAATCTGTAAACACAAAACAGAAAATGACTATTTCCCCTGGAATGCGTAAGTAGAGCATAGCCTAGCCTTAGGTTTTCCATTGGGCTCACTTCTACAATACCCCTACTATCAATTTCTAAAGTAAATAACAGCCCCAGCCACACAACATTTATGCAGAGTGTTCTTACGATTAAAAAGTCACCCAAAGAAACAAAGGAAGGAGCTCAGAGAGTAATTTTCTTGAAAGCTCAGTTGTCTGTTCCTTATGCTACCTCACTAAAGTAGGAAAAAGTGAACAGGTGTAAAAGACAAATCTACTGTAAAATTAAGTACACAGAAAACTGGTAGGCATTCATGCTAAACACAGCAAAAGTATTTTACCTTTCACAAATACTCTAGCTACACACTGATCTTCACTAATGCTATAACATGCAAGTCAGGAGGTATGAAGTAACAAATCATGCCAACACCAGAGGATGAAACAAAGAAAACATAAAATATAAATGCATGCTCAACTGAATGCCATTTTATACTGCTTTAAATTTACCACACACTTAAATGCCAAGTAATTCTTATATGAATGCAAATTGTTTGATTATATATGACAATATGTAAAGACCTGTATAACCAGGGAAAGCATAAGGCAATTATATTTGTATGGTAGACATCTGAAGTACCTGTTATCCAATACCATATACATGTTGATCTTGATCCTAAATAAAGAAAAGACAGAAAATGAAAAATTCAAAAATTATAACTTGTTTATTATTCTTGATTAAGTAATAAAAGGTACTATAAAATCAGCTAATAATCCTTTAAATTCACTTAATTATGCTAGTCAAACTCATTACATGAACTCACACAATATACTGTTAAATGATTATATTCCACTAATTTTAAAATAATTGATCCTACATTCCAAACCTTAAAGATAGCTAACTTGTAATACAGGGTGACCATTTATATCCTCTGTACCAATATGATCTGGTCAGTTTAACTTGCTTTTGATCTGATAAGACTCTTATAAGTTGTAATCTGGAAACATTAAGAGTCTAACTTGGTGCTCAAGACATTTTAGACAATGACTTAAGAAAAAATCGTAATATACCCCTAATTCCCCACAAACAACTGATCTTGGTAATTAACCATTTGTCCACCACATAAGCATGGATTTACCCTGTTGTCTAATCCTGTCACAAAATGGCACCAAGCTTAACTTTGGGCCTGTTCTCCCCAGCAGTAGTCATAAAATATGTCTACAAAAACTGAACCAATGGACTAGGCAGAAATGTAGTATGTGTGATCTAGGCCAAGAGAAGTTAGTTCAGAATTTAACTTTCTAAACACGATGAGCACTGGGTGCCAGAGTTCTTATGTGGTATACCAATCCATACACTGTGCATGATCATCTGTTTCAGCTGGAGTTTCACAGCCATAAGGTCAGTATAATACGATATTGGGTACTGATCAAAAGTACTTTAGGGATCAGCACAGTAATGAATACAGAAAACTTGAAATAAGGTAAAACATTGAAATCTTAACTCAGGTAGAGGGGAAAAGTTATGAACACCTGCGATGAATGAAAAGAAATCAAGTTCACAGAGTTCAAGAAGCTTGTATGAAAGAGTACTTGTTCCAACTATGATACATGAATGTGAAACAAGTATACACAGGTCAGAATTGGTTGAAAATCTGAGTAGAGATTGACAACTTGCAAAATTTTGTTGTAATTAGGGAAGATAAAGACAAGATGTGAGATAGATATCTGGTGTAGAAAAAGGGCTTACTTGAAATTGGCCCCAATTATCCCAAATGTAAAGTTGGACCTAATGGTGCAACATACAATGTACGAGAATAAGCTTCAAAAAAGACAGGCAGTTTAGTATTATTCAGTTAGCCTAGAGAGTGCATAAAAGATAAGCCTCATTATCTAAGACATCTATCAAAATCTTTATGGTTAACTTCATATGTGCTGAACGTCCCAAGGACCTCTGTCCTTTGAGAAATGCTCTGAAGCAAAATCTTGCTAAGGTAGAAGATTCTCTCATATCCAGTAACATATGTTGGACCTCACTGATGGAATGCCACATCCCCACACCAAAATGCAACAGAAGACAAACTTCCCAAATCTGAATGAGATAGTTGTCACAAACTTAAGCGTGGGAGATCAAAAAAATGAACTAAACTAAGAAACTAAGAACATAAGGATTTAATCCCGAGACCCGTAAACAGTGCTTATTAAAACTCCTTATCAGACTAAAAATAAAAAATTGGTTGTTAATGGCAAACATCACTCCAGAGTTGTTGGAAAACATTCTGAATCCTGCTCATCAAAACATCATGAGGGTTTGTACCTAAAGGTTAGATTAAACAACAGTATAAATCTATGCTTATAAGATCTGAACTCAGTTATTTATCAGTGAATGAACATTTGTGGTGGCTTTCAGAGCAACTGTACCATTCCATTTAAAATTAATGTCACAGCAAAAAATAAGTGACAACATAGCTTTAGTATCCACAGCATTCAGTCAGGCTCAGAATAGAAGCTATTTACACAACGGCACCCATATGCACAATATATAAAAGTGTCACTGCCTACTCAACTCAGTGCCAAAGATCGAGCCTATGTCTTCTGTGGAAAAAGCAACATTAAACACACAACACACCAAAGAAAGAAAAAATCCTGTTGGATATCAGGAGTGCTACAATCTTTTATATACATTTTTATAGTAACTGATCCAACAAAACAAGAATTCGATAATCTCTAAAGGTCATTTCTAGGATCTCTCAAACTTAAAAATAATATTTCATTAATAAAAATATCTAAACCATTGTTCTAATAACATACCTATACAGCTTTTCCTTTGGCATCAATTAGTTTATACATCTACATTATACACATACAGTACCATTAAAATAAGCTTGAAAATGGACAACTAATTATCAAATACAATTAATATCATGCTTTTATGAGTAGAACCCGACCTGCAATAGAGTAAGAATATATATTCAGGGATGATATGGCTTGCAAGTGAAAAATATCTTTAACTGAAGCTTTCAAATTCTTCCTGTTCATGCCTAAAGTATTTCATTACATGTACTGCCTTGTAAAGCATTCTTTATCAAAATGCAGTAGATTCTGGCAATATTTATCATTACAGGAATTATTATATAAAGGAAAGCTATAAGAAAATGCAAAATTTCCCTGACAAAATATAGAGGAATGTCACTAGTGAAGAAACAGACATTGCCACAAAAAAAATATAAAAGTAACCAGATCTAAGTTGCTGATGATATCATGATGACACTATTGTTTTTTCTGAAACTAGGTTGGTTTCCCAATACAGATAAAAAAGGTAGTTTTGTACAATATTCATAACTTTTTAAAAGTTTTCTTGAAAAAATTACTGAAGGACACATTAACATCAAAAGCAAAATCTTTACAATTTCATATCAATCCCAAGTACTAAAATTTAATTTTTTCATTGAAAAATTACTCTGTACATCAAGTTATCTCCATTCCCATTTACTAGAGGTGGATTAAGAATATTTAACTTCATATAAAAATAAAAAAAGTTTCTCAAGCCAAAACTGAAAGGAAATAGATAATGAAATTCTAAACATATGGACATTATTTTGACATTCACTTTCTGGTGGGCATTTTGAAGCATTCATGAAATGAAAATATTTGAAAATTCTAATTCCAATAAATCATTTCTAAACCAGATCATTATAACAATACCACCAGCCAATATATCTGCATGTTCTACTATCAATGCTGTATTCCAGAAATGTGCACAACTTGCTTAGTGCATGTATACAAGATTTTTACAAAATGTATTCCCACTTTACTCATACATGAATAAAGACAGACAAAAGTATGCACCAACTGTTATTACCATGCTATTATCATGCTTATGTATATATTTTCAAAATAATTTTCAAGAGGAAAAGAAAAATGAACAATACCGACGCTATAAGGTTAGTTATGAATCCAGTGTATGAAATATTACATCTGCCAACAAAAACTTTCATAAAGCATGGAGAACTTAACAAGCTTTTCTCAACGGACGAAAAAGTAACAAAAGTAACAAAAAAAAATTAGGCTTACCAATATAATTACCACTGCAAATGGAAAAGCCTTTTGCTGGGGCTTTGATTTTGTTTATAACATGGCAAAGTTTGTGTAATGGAAAATGAGGTACTATTATGACAATACCATTGGAATACAAAATAAATGTCTACAGCTGCCATTACTGTGCTCCTCTTCAATCTTAAATTTCCACAACAAAAACGTGAAAGCAACTCCTTTCCTGCTCCACCAAATTCCTCAGTTCATAACTACTTCATCCCATCACCACAAATTACAAAACGTGCCAGGGTTCTGTCTTTTACCAAACTTTTCATTGCATGAAAAATAAATCACTGGTAGTTCATAAGCACTTTTACTTCTAAGAAGCTTAAAGTGAGTGCTAATCAGACAACCATACTGAAAAAGAAAGTCAGTCTATGCTTAATGTAAAATGATTCAACACACTCAACAATATTTACACATTAATAAATGAAAATTTAACTGTATATTCATTGTTCGAATAAATAACAGTACAATTGTTTTTGATGGAATGCATAAATTCTTTCAATTCAATGATTATGGAGGGTGAAGTTTTTCATGATTCCAACCATACATAAACTTATTTCTGGTACCTCACTTTGCTTCAAAGGTTATAAAAGAAAGGGATCTCCTTCAAAAACATTAACAAATTCTTCTAAGGTGCCATCAACAGGAAATTATCCACTGCTTCTTGACATAACCAGGATTCTGTAATGTAAAATCGTACTTTTCCTCATCATACTTCCACTGATAATCACTCTGTCCTTCTGTGAAAAGAAAAAAATGTAAAATCTTATGAAATATGCTTCTTTTCTTATATATCAACTCCTAGATATGTACATCTTAAAAACAACTTGTAGACTATTTTTTATAAACTCACTCCTGTGCTATTTTGGTTTCTGTCCTACAAAGAGATCTTTTGACTAGGTATGTGTATTTTCTAAAATTGATTCCTACACAAGTAACAATTCAAATATGACAGCATACACAAATAAATCTGAAATATTAAATTTTGTTCCTCAGAGCATAAAGCCTTAGTGAAGGTGACTTCTTCCTTGTGGTGGTACCACTTGCCGGAAGAGTCTGTTAACACCCATACCCAATTATCTTGACTTAGAAAACAAAGTATCCAACCATCCTGAATCTAAATAAAGAAGGCAACTGCCTATGATTAACTGAAAACTACAAAGAAAATTGAAAGCACTAATGTCTTACCTTTCTGTAGAGTTCTGTCTTGTTGCTATAGGTGTAGAAGTACTAGAACTTTTCCTTTCCTAAAAAAGAAATGTAAAATCTTAACCATGCAACCATGATAAACATTATTATTATTATTCATGATCACTGTTTCCCGTGTCAGCGAGGTAGCGCCAGGAAACAGACGAAGAAAGACCCATTCCCCCACATACACACATATATACATACATGCACAT
>JAUUDW010011294.1:0-10185 GCA_032361385.1 Panulirus guttatus | reverse complement strand
ATGTTTGGAATTACAGTTAAGTTAAACATAATTGTCTAAATAGAATGATACACAAATCAACCTAGTGGGACCTTGTTTACATGTGCAACATGCCACCCTGCTGCCAGGCATTTAAGGTACACCAGAAGTATTTGTAGGCATACTTAGTGAGACGTGCAGTATTCTTTGGTAGTGGTTTTGTAACAAACAAATATGATTGATAAGGGTTTTTATCTCTAATGTTTGTAATCTTGTGAGAGTGACACAGCTTTAAAAATTATCAGATAACATAAGAGCACAGATCTTCTACAGGGTTGTTTGACATCTTGACATATAACCAACATTTAGAAAAAGTCTAGGCTGTAGTCTCTGGAAACAATATGTAGGATGCCACTACAGTGGAGTTGTAATAATTCGCAAAATTCAAATTCACATTTACAGATTTGTGGGTGGGTGTTTTATTCCTCTTCTTTAGATGTCATGATCATATTTTTTAATTTGCAACCAAGCAATGACAGTAGCTGCATATGAATCTCAAGGTTAAAATCGTAGGTGGGCAAGTTCCCAGTCCTGTTTGGAAATGAAAAATATGGGGTGATAATGTTGATGTGGTGTAAGGACCTAAATGTAATGGACAAAATGTTAGAAGAATATTCTGCAGAAACATGTGATCATACTTTGGAGGGTAAAGTGGAGGACCAAACTACCAGTGATTCTGTGTAAACAGATTCATTACATGACTGTTTTATCACGTCAGTTGAACTGACATATGTCTTTTCTCATTTATTGTGCTCGTGATGTATTTATGATAATGCCTAGCATTTATTAAAGCAGTATTGGAACAGTTTATGCATATTTTTTGGCCTCCAGAACCTAACTAATTTTTTCCATTTAAATCAATCAAACTAGAATTTGTGATTTGATAATTTAAGGAGACTCCTAGTACCTACTTTGCGAATTATTGCAACTCTCCTGTACAGGCATTAATACATTACTCACATATTTCCTGTCATAAGAATCTCTTCTGTCTGTAATAATTAAAAAAAAAAATAAAGACGCAGTGGGCAGAAACAAAATCACTGGGTATATATACCCTAGATGCACTGAAAAGGATAAAGATGGTATGATAGCAACATATCATTCAGTTACTTAGGTTAATGGATTGACTGAATTTACTGAAGGATCTTTGTAAAATGTGAATATGTAGAAATGAATATGAATTGTTTAGGCAAGATAAAGTTATTCTATATCACTCACTTTAGGATGGGATCTTGTAACTTTCCCTCCACAGAAAATTCAGGTGAGTTTTCATGATCATAGGGCACCATGCTAATCAAGGGTGGGGTTTAACTTGTTCAGAACAGACTATGAAGCCATCTGTTTAACCCTTAAGCAGTACAGCCCAGGTAATTTAGGAGGATCCCCAGTACTGGGATGTATTAAGAAAGTTTAAAAAGGAAAAAATATGGTAAATTGTTGCTGTATGGATATGGCACACCATACTGACTCAGCTTATCACAAGTTTTTGACTTATGCTAACTTTTACAGCTTTGTCTCTTCTCTGCCACAACCATTTCAACATCTGCAGAATCATTATCATCGTAATTAGTGCCCCAAAGCAGTTATGACTTAGCCTTTAATTGGTATGGGGCCTACACTAGGGCTATTCCTTTCCCCATCATTTAATATGAGTAACTTAGACACAAAGATTCTTTCTTGGTGCTCATTATGAATGCTTGTGACTTGTGACATCTCTGCATATCAATAAAGTGCACTTTTCAGTTTAATTGATAGTGGGAAAAGGCAACCCATACAAGTATGGCTTAGGACCTCACAGGATACACAGTGTGCTAACATGGGTAACAATAACCTTAGGATATTTTCTCAATGCTAATTACAGGTGCTTGTCATATAAGGCACCTCTACATATCAATAAAGTTTCCTTCAGATTTAAATGAGGGTAAGAAGAGGCAATCTGTATTTTATTGTAAAATGTAAAAGGTAGTTTGTACCATACCACAACACTTTTAAGAACAGTTCGGGTCCTGTATTGGTCAAAATTATAATATTAATTTTCATTTAGTTCCAAGTATACTTACTATAAGGGATAGTTAGTTGTGTAGTGGTTAGTTTTGCTGACCATGATGCATTCATGTTCAGCCCAGGGTCAGGTGCATAGGTTCAAATCCTGGTTTTGGCAGTTGCATAACAGTCATCCTAGCTGTTCATCCTTCTGTAGGGGTTGGTTGATCAAATGGATACCTGGCTTAGTGTAGGGTACATTTGTATACATAGTATTAAAGAGATGGCCTTGATTAGGGCATTCAGTTTCCCATGCCATAATAATTTATATTTTTATCCTGGCATTCCAGTAACACATAGCATCATCCAAAAAACTTACCTTTGCATTTCATTGAGGCTGTATGTATTAACCATCATAAAGATTCACCATGAATTAATTTTTATATCAATCAGCGTGCATAGCTACATAATGATATAGTAAACACCAGAGATTCAACTTAAAACAGCTGTCAAAAATTCGTAAATACTTTCCCTTGTCTTTTCTTTTTCCGATTCATAATTCTCTGTATTTCAATTAAGGCCCGACCTCAATGTGGACCTTATCCGTGACTGGAGCCTTCAACATAAGAAAAGAAAAAAAATGTCATATCCATTGTAAGTTGAACCATTGAAACCCATTTTATAAGTGGGGTTACATCCTTCTGACTAAAAAGTTTCCCAGTTTAATGAAAAGGATATCGCTGTCTGAAATAATGTAGCTTACTACGTAGAAAAAGTACCAAACTCTCTCATGATATAATTTAGACAATATGTAATGAATTCTGGAAAAGGCTCTGTGCTGAAACTTGATGGTGAAGGCTTTAAGTGCTGCTTGGATGATACTGAGGTTTACTGGAAGGGAGAGGAAGGGGCACTCAGGTTATCTATATTACCCATAGAGGTATCTGTGTTCCTGTGGGAAGGTCGGTGGAGCCTGATTGTGGATAGGGAGCTGTACATTACACATGACAGCTGGAGAATGGATGTGAGCAAATGTGGCCTTTCTTTGTCTGTTCTTGGTGATACCTTGCTAATTCAGGAAACAGTGGTCAAGTATGAAAAAATGAAAATTTATGAAAATCCCTTCAGGCATATTGAAGTGCCTTCACTTATTTTGAGTTCTGTAATTAATAGGGTAGCACTTAACACAATTGAACGCATTTTGCCAGTTGACTGGATAAATGAAATGGTATTTTGCTCTGATATCATTAATATAAAGGCGACTAAAAGGAGAGGGAGCGGGGGTTAGAAATCCTCCCCTCCTGTTTTTACTTTTCCAAAAGAAGGAACATAGAAGGGGGCCAAGTGAGGATTTTCCCTCTAAGGCCCAGTCCTCTGTTCTTAATGCTACCTCGCTAATGCGGGAAATGGCGAATATGTATTAAAAAAAGAAATTAATGTATGTATGATAAGTTCATACATAACTCAAACTATATTTTATCATCATCCCTTAAACAGCAGTCAGCATTAGCTGATATGCCAATAGGACTGGCAACTCACACACCCTCATAATGTTTTAAGGTTTGTCCATCACTGGTTCCTCACACACTTTCATGATGTGTTGAGGTTTTTCCCTCACTGGTTCGTCACACACCCTCATAATCTGTTGAGGTTTGTCCCTTACTGGTTCTTCACACACTCCCATAATGTTGTCAGGTTTGACCCTCAATGGTAACAGCCAGCATCAATAGATGTCCTTACTCTTCCTGCCTCTGTTGAATATATCCATCTAAGTAACCAATAAGAATCTTATCCACTGCCAAGAAGGCAAGGGAAGTTATTCTGCTATCCTCAGCATTCCTTACAGTCACCATAATGAGGCAGGAGAATATAAAACATCAGTTGATATTGGCTGCAGTTTCTTAAGAGGACATCAGCTTATGATGACCACTGTTTAAGTACAGCACTTACATCTCTGTGATTTCGAGTTTTTCAAGTTGCATAAGAAATATATTTAACTTTACAGTTTCAAAGATGTTCATATAACAGTTAAAAGAATCACTTGAAAAGTGTATTTCATCCACCACTTTCACTGAAAAATTTGTACAAGTTTTGTAGACATTTCAGTACAATGTTCTAAAAAGTGCATGAGTAAGGCTAGAGTTTCAAGTGTGTTGCCATTGCACATCTTATCATTTATTTTATGTACGTTTGAAAATTTATTAGTAATTATTAAGTTATATAAAAAATCTTTTTGTTATGATTAATGTGACCTAGCAAACATTTTTTTCATGGTAGCAAATTTTTGAAAGTTTCTGAAATTACCAGCTGTACCAGTCAGACACAGTGTTGTCAAAATCAGGCAGACACTGGCAACACTCCTTCTAATTTTGCTAGCAACATATTTTCCTGCCTCACCGTCATCTGCTTTCAGTGCTCAAAGAGTCATTATCCTTAAAATCACTCTCCATATGGTCCAAAGACAGATCATCATTGTCAAGTAATCAGGATCATCATCTGCCTGGTATTCTAATTATTGCTACAGCTGCTCAGTTTCTTTCCTTGAAAACTCAAAAATATACAGTCATTGGCATGACTGGATTATTGCACAACGCCATCTTGACATCTGCTCAGGTTTAGTAGGCAGCCAAGAAGCAGACGCTTGATACTTGGTGCATAAATTTACTTCAAGAGAAGTTGATTGGCTCATGGAAATATCTGCCTAGAGGAATTGAGGAGTTAAATAGCAGCTGACATCAATTTACTTTATCTTAGGTAACAGCAGTGAACATCAATTGATGTCCTAAATTTTTTCACCCATTTTGATGTCAAGCTAACCAAGCATACCAGTACTAGCCTATAGAGGTCTCTCTCAGTAACTGGAAAGCAAGGGAAGAGATCACATCTTCAGCATCCCTACAGCCTCCTTTATAAGTGCATGGTTATCCACTTATAGGTTGTGTTACACAATGACCATCATAGAAAATATTTAAATTGTTGGATGACCTTAATTATTAGGAGGATCACTTACTGTATGTATCAGCTGATAAAGAAAGCGAACTGGAATACCATAAGAAATGTGAAGAAATAAGTGACGTACAGGGTGATTTTAGTACCTGATTGATCTTGAGTACATGTAAAGAATTACATAAAAGCTGTGCTTAATGTTTCCATAAGTTAATACTGGAGTAATGGTGGACTTTGGTCACAGATGACAAGTCAGAACTCTGAACATTGCCAAAGAAATAAATCTCTAATAGTCTCCTTGCTCCAGCTGGCCACTCAGTGTTAATATTTATTCATAGTGTGAAAGGTGTAAAATTTCAACACACATGGAAGATGTTTACCATCAACATAGTGCCTGTGTATGAAAAAATGTGTGTTCATGAAATTAAAGTTGAGTGTTCAATTTAAACATAAACAGATCCTTCAGTTTTCTCCCCACACTTGCTATCCAGTCTCCCACACCCTGACTGTTTGTGTGAAAGGGGTAATATTTTAAATGTTTCCATTATATTTACCAATATTATTGTGCCTGTATTTGAAATCAGATAAAATTAGAAAACAAGCCCAATAGAAACAGAAAATTCATCTCCACCTCATTGTGTTGCTTCAGGAGCTGTCAAACATGTTTTTCACACCCCCTCCAGGTGCTCTCTTATTATTAAACCAGGCCAAAACAAAGTTAGTAATATAACTTCACATGTATTTTCTGTTACTATTGAATGCTAATCTATCATTTAATTCTTTCAAATTGCCTGTTGGAATTATTATACCATGCCTTCTGTTTAAAGGTTAAGGCTTAAATGTAATTTTTTTTATACTTTGCCATTTCCACTCTAGCATTCCAAATCTTGGCAACTTTCAAAATGAAGCATTTGCAAGGGTACTGGTGATTAGTAAGATAGTGTTCATGTTTGTGTAAAATTGCATCCCTGTTGCCTGAACACTGCCCAGACATCCATACATTGCATCAGTTCATTGTTAGATCAGTTTTGAAATGCTAAGCACTGCTAACTGCATAAAACAAGTGACACTGCAAGAACTTTTTAAATAAGTATTAATGTTCTGTAATGCTCATGAATAGCAACTCCATCCCCTTCACTAAGCCTCTTGCCTGATGCAACCAAGCCTAAAGTAGATTCAAATGATCCTCCAAGCACATCCTTACCAACTCCTATGTTGTTTGAAATGCTAGATCTGTTCCTTAGGCATTATCCTCATTGCAGCAAGATGACACATATTTACTGGTACTCACTCTCGGCCAGAATTAGGCACTTCAATTTCTTTATAGTCACTTATTGCTGCTTTAGTATGCACTGTATACTCTAGGATCAGAAAAAGGGAAATATTTTGATAAGTACAGTAATTAATTACAATTGTAATATTTGAAAACTTATTTGAAATTGCATGTTGGGAAAATAAAACTCCACAGGTCATTATAATTCTTTTGACATAGTGTTAAGTCTCCTTCGCATCATTGATACTCATTATCCATATGCTTTGCTCAAATTTTGCTTAATTTGAGGCATTCGAGTATATATGCTTACATGTATCTACATTTGGAGGTATGAACACAGCTGATTTTGCATGCCAAGAACATTTTTAAATGCCATTGTAAGTAGATTACACTTTGAAACAGTGCTTACTGATGTTGCAACTGGTCCGATAAGGGCTTTTATGACCTTTTTATGCAGATAAAACTGGGCATCTAGCTACAACCATAACTGGACTAGATGTAATTTTATTTCAGCCTTTAGACATAACTGCACTTTCAACAAAGTGACTTAGCCCAAATTTGCAAAAGGTGCTGCATCTACATATGTTAAGTCATTTCATGTATGCATGAGTTAGTTCTGATGTGCATGAATACTGTAGTTTCTGCATGTTCACTACCATAGGTGCTTGAAGCAAGGTAGTGGTGTACCATCATATTTTTACCTTTTATGGTGAGCAGTGATACAAAATAAACAATTTTCTTCATCTTCTATCATAAATGTCTAATGACACCCATCAGATGAGGGTTGACACCTGTTTATACCCTCCAAGTAGTAAAAGTATACCTGATTTTAAATATTACTTTCTGATATTCATAAATTTTTCACAACAGAACTCAAGATCCAAAGTGTAACCCATGATAGTATAGAGGATGCCAGAACTGCACTTGCCCTCTATCAGAAGTACTGTGAACTGAAAGCCAATGGTACTTTAGTTATGGAACTTCAAAAACTGTATGAAGCAGGAAAAAAGGCACAGTGGAGAGTTCCAGGGGAAGAAGAAGATGAATAATGCAGGAGGTGGGAAAAAGAAGAGTCATCAAGTAAGAGACCGAAAACACAGTTAATAGATAGTAATTAGGAGAGGTGAAAGAATTTTATTAGATACAGGTTGTTTCATTATTGTTTTATAAAGTGCAAGTATATTTTGGAAAAGGAAACTGTATGGAATTATAAAGTGTATTTATTAATAAGAAACAGTATTAACGTTGATGGATTTTGAATGATAATTTGATTTTACATTAGTTTATTGGCATATATACTTAAATGAGAAGATGAAAAGTAAGAAGTGGTTAGATTTTGGCTGTGACTGGCATATTGCATCTAATTACAAAGTCTGTATTCTGAGGTTGATGTTGATACCTACAACATACATGTGCATGGACACCGATGCCAAAAATAACCAGTCTCTTGAGCTGTGATATAAGGTTGAAAAATATTGCATGACTCAAAATGTTAATCTGCATAAATCAATGTGTGATTTTTGCAAAGTTAGAGTGAGTGAGATGTGTATGTACACTGACGTTTGACATACTAATGGAAAAATTTCGTCCATTACAAAAATTCAGCTGTGTGTTAGGAAGCAGCTGTTTTATTTTGTGGTTTTATTTTTTAACACAAACTTTTGAGTCAACCAGCTGTCATGTATGCAGGAACTCATTTGAAAAGTACAAGAACTTAAATTAAAAAGAACTTTTACTCTATTGTGTATACGTTATAATTTATATCATCATGTCGAGATTCATAGCTGTAATCTCTTTTTAAATGAATTTTTATTTTTGTAACTCATTAAGCAAAATGAATTTGTTCCATTGAAACTGCTAGTCACTACTCAGACTGTCTGTTTTTTAGAAGCATGTAATTTAAAGGTTATTGAAGAAAAAGTTAATGTGTAGTATTATGGCATCATGTACTTTGAAGTGGAATTGTAAGTTAAGTAACTTTTTAACAGGGGTATGGTTTTATAATTGTTGGAATAGATAAATGAAAAGTAATATTTGTCTTTATTTCCATGTGGATGATAACTTATACATTACTCTATACAACAAAAGTTGTAAATTCGGGAACATAGATTTCTCACAGCAGGAGTTCCAGAATTCAGAATTCCTTTGAGTGTTACTACTGGGTTTGCAAGAGCAATCACTAAAACTGTAAAATCAGTTTTGACTGTGATAAGGAATCTGTGAAAGAGAGGTGAGGTAGGAAAAACAGTGAGGGTGAGATGATTAAGATCTTTGGTATATGGTGGGAAGGGGTAACACAATGTCAGTTGGCTGAACTAGGGCAGACAAAGCCAATGAGGTTTACTCTGTGGAGCTTGGTATGGATGGTAGGCTGTGGTTTTGATACATAATACATGGCAGATAGAGAGTGAATGTTTGCAATGAGGCTTTTGTTCATTTATACTTAAAGAAACCCTAAAAAAGTAGAAGCATTTAGGAGTAAGATATATTATTCTTTATTATACATGATCCCTGTTTCCTGCATCAGTGAGGTAGCCCCAGGAAACAGACGAAGAAAGACCCACTCGTATACACGCATATATACATACATATATGTATAGGCACAATACATACATATACATACCAACGTATACACATATATACACATACAAATGCATATACACAAATACACATGTACATATTCATACTTGCTCACCTCCATCCATTCCTGATGCCACCCTGCCCCACAGGAAATAGCGTTGCCACCCCCTGCATCAGTGAGGTAGTGCCAGGAGACAGACAAAAAAGGCCACATTCGCTCACACTCAGTCTCTAGCTGTCATGTGTAATGCACCAAAATCACAGCTCCTTATCCACATCTAGGCCCCACAGACCTTTCCATGGTTTACCCGTGACGTTTCACAAGCCTTGGTTCAGTCCATTGACAGCACATCGACCCCAGCATACCACATCATTCCATTTCACTCAATTCCATGCACTCCTTTCACCCTCCTGCATGTTCAGGCCCCAACCACTCGAAATCCCTTTCACTCCATACTTCCACCTCCAATTTGGTCTCCCACTTCTCCTTGTTCCCTCCACCTCTGACACATATATCTTCTTTGTCAACCTTTCCTCACTCATTCATTCCATATGTCCAAACTATTTCAACACACCCTCTTCTACTCCCTGAACAACACTTTTTATTACCACACATCTCTCTTACCCATACATTACTTACTCGATCAAACCATCTCACACCACATATTGTCCTTAGAGATTTCATTTCCAACATATCCACCCTCCACCGTACAACAATATCTACAGCCCATGCCTTGCAACCATATAATGTTGGAACTACTATTCCTTCAAATATACCCAATTTTGCTCTCCGAGATAATGTCTCTCTTCCCACACATTCTTCATCGCTCCCAGAACCTTCACCCCCTCCTTCACTATATAACTCACTTCTGCTTCCGTGGTTCAATTTGCTGCCAAGTCCACTTCCGGATATCTAAAACACTTCACTTCCTCCAATTTTTCTCCATTCAAACGCACATCCCAACTAACTTGTCCCTCAATCCTGCTGAATCTAATAACCTTGGTCTTATTCACATTTACTCTCAGCTTTCTCCTTTCACACACTTTTTCAAACAGAGTCACCAACTTCTGCAGTTTTTCACTCGAATCAGCCACCAATGCTGTATCATTGGCGAACAACAATTGACTCACTTCCCAGGCACACTCATCGCCATCAGACTGCATACTTGTTCCTATCTCTAAAACTCTTGCATTTACCTCCCTAACTACTCCATCCATAAACAAATTAAACAAACATGGGGACGTCGCACACCCCTGCTGAAGACCAGCCTTCAGTGGGAACTAATCACTCTCTTCTTTTCGTACTCGTACACATGCTTGACACCCTTGATAGAAACTTCTCACCGCTTCTAGCAGCATACCTCCCACACCATATATTCTTAAGA
>JAUUDW010011283.1:0-10185 GCA_032361385.1 Panulirus guttatus | reverse complement strand
GTGTATGTGTGTATATATGTATATGTTGGTATGTATATATATGTACTGTGTATATATGTGCATGTATGTATATATGTATGTATGTGGGGGGATGGGTCTTTCTTCGTCTGTTTCCTGGCGCTATCTCGCTACCGCGGGAAACAGCGATCATGCATGATAAATAATATTATATAATATATTCCTGGCAGAATGGGTGAGATTTTATCTCTTTAGTAAACTTTGCTTCCACAACTCCAACAACAGTAGGTGCACTTTCCTTTTTACAGACCTTGAATTCTGGCTCAATACCATCGTCTTTTAATCAATCAGCATTTGATTACATAATTTTCAGTCAGACATTACCATATCCCAACACCTCTGCCCACTCTGCTGTCCTGATGGAGCTGCTCTGTTCTCTTGCTTCATTTGGCATCTCCAATGCTTGTTCCTCTGACATATTCTGTGCTTTTCTCCCTCTCCTTCAATTTATTGTGTGATGAATACCCAACTGAACTCTACCATGTCTTTAAGTTTTCATGGTTTTCTTAAGTACGCCATGGGTAGATGACACAAGGTCAAACATAAACCTTAAACGGTCGTCCCTATATGGATTCCAGATATGACCACCAATTCTTCTCACTTTTCCCCTTTATTCCTAATGTAGTGTATGATTTTTTTCCAACACAAAAATTATTAGCGATTCATATATCCATCAGCCTCTTACTTTGCTATTTTTTCTGATTTGGGTGCCATCTGCTTTTCAGCTAAATCCTTCAGTGTTGAATTTTCAATCACTGTTTCTCTGATTTTCTCAAATATCTTTCTTTTAGCTAACAAGCACTGGTCCTGAATGCTCTGCACATTTCTAAACCTCTCTTAAGCTAGGCCTTAGACTTCCATGATTGCTCCATCTTTTAACTGTACATATAGTTCTTTATAAAGCTGCACTTAATTTTCTCTGTATTTGTTTAACCCCAGTTCTTTGTTCCTCTACATTTGTATTCATAGTCTGTCTCTTTTGATCAGCCACTGAAATGTCTCCTGCACCTCCCTGCCCACTTGTGTTCAGAGATTGTGTATGTGTTTTAGGCCTTTCCCTCTAAGTAGGTGGTCCCTGTACACCTCCCTGCCCCTTATTGATGATAGATTCTACATGTGTTTTCTCTCTCTCTGACCAGACCCATTAGATCTTATCTGGTTTTTAATTAATTCACCTTCTTTCCTGTACTTATGTACCTTCTGCATATCGTCCACAAAGTTGAAATTTTGTTCATACCCAGTTACTATATGTCTCATATCCATTAGTTCTGATATGTCATGACACCCTACTTGATCCTTGGATTGAATCCATTAGTTCTGATATGTCATGACACCCTACTTGATCCTTAGATTGATTCCTTAGTATTTTTTTAACTCCTCCTCTAGTTGTGTTAACTTCTTTTAACTCCTCCTCTAGTTGTGTTAACTTCTGATTTTGAGTTCTAGCAATTTTCAGCTTCTCCTCTAGTTGTGTTAACTTCTGATTTTGATTTCTAGCAATTTTCCATATCATTTCCAAACATTTGTTTCTTTGTGGTTCCTCTTTCATCTCTGCATTTTGTCTCTTCCATTTGGATCTTGCTACTACCGACTGGCCTTGGTACATTCCATTATTGGAGTCCACACCAGACTGTAGTGCTTGTCTTTATTTGTGTGTGTTAACAGGCTTGATCTAGCTTTCCTGTCTAATTTTTCTACCTTCTTTAAGACCTCTATTGTTGTTTTCTTTCTTGTCTCAGGCAATGCTAATGGTCTAGTACTTATCCCTCAGAGTAATTCTAGTAACAGTTATGAAGGTTACTAGAACAAAAGAGCCTCAGTTTTGAGGAGAATATAAATCTGACTGAGTGTGACAGTATTGCATTTTAGTTTACACATAGTTTTACTCCCTTTTGTTGATTCATAGCTGCACTTTCATACAGTAGCAACACTTGATCACTTCCTCAGTGTAAGCCAGTCTCGTAGAAAAAGCTCATTAAATAAAATAAATAGATTTTCTGAAGTTGGCAACACTCTTGGGCACTAGATTTGAATGTGGAAAACTTCCACTCTCAGGTCATATTAAACGCTCAAAATTTTCGCACTCTCTTATTCCAGTGCATTTGTCACTCAGAGGCCCCTTCTACTCACCTCCACTTTTTTGTACATAATAGGATTCATCAGCTGTAGATCCTCCAAAATCTCATTAAGATGTGCTTTCAGGTATCCCACAAGGAACAGTATCAGAGTTGTTACTCTTTGTAATCATATTGTCAGATATTGATAAGGATGTTAGGGAGAGCATAAGCAGGTGTTTTGCAGATGAGTCAAGAGTAGATAAAACAGTGGAAGATGAAGACAAAGGAAAACTAAAGAAGTCTGGATACTATATAGAAATGGATGGAGGAAAACCTAATAGAATTGAGGTAGAGGAATTTGAGCAATAAGTCACAAAGCAATTAACAGTATCTCTGTGCATGCATATGAAGGCCCTGCAGGAAGAGAAATAGAAAGTGAAGTAAATGTTAAGGATTTGAGAATTGTTTTGAATTAAGAACTTGAATTTAGGTAACACAATGATAAGATAATACTTAAAAGCTGAATAATTAGTGATATGGCATTGAAAACTTTCACAAGAGAAGGAAAGTTGAAATTGACATTAGTAAAACTGAAATGGTTGGTAGTTAAGCAGATGAATACGAACATATTGGAGAATATAGAAGCACTTTCAGCAAAACAGAGGGTTGGAGCATATGAACTACCACTAGCAATTGAAAGAACTTGAGCTTTACAGTGTAGAAAAATAAGAGAGAGATATACATGATAACATAGGTTTGGCAGCAAATAGAAGAGATAAACAGTAATGTATTAAACCTGAAAGCAACTCAACAAGGAAGTTATAGAATATTTATATCAGATGTAATACTTGGGAAGGTACGGAAAGGATATTAGACACAAATATACAAATTCAGGGCAAGGAAACTGGACCATTTTTTTGATGCAGGAATAGGAGAACTAAGAAACATAAATTGAGCGACTAATTAAACATTCAAAAGAAAGTTAGACACATGGATTAAGACAGTACTGAATAACCTCAAGTAGGTAACTACACCAAAGGAGCAGCTGCAGAAAAACAACAGTATACAACAATTGAGACGTGGACACTGGACAAGTGACAGTCAAGAGAAACCGCAATATCCAACAAGCAAGACAAGTAGTAAGCAAGGTGAGCTAGCTTGGCAACATAGCAGAATCTCATCATAGGTATGCACAGGTAGCTCTCTCTCTCTCTCTCTCTCTGGATGGGATAGAATTTACATATCCTTATGTATTGAATTTGTATGTATATGATGGTGTTATGTTTAAGTAATGTGTTTTTACTTCAGGCACAGAACTCATTATTTCTTATCTCACATTATGTTTAGAATCTCTATTAATGTAGACATGTTGGATGATTTTTAGTTCCAGATGCACAGCACGAGCACCATCCTGCTTTGCCTAACTTAGTGTTATTTCAAGCTTTTACTGTTGCTATGTGTTAGTGGTCACTGATTATGCATGTGTGTGTGTTCGTGTTATTTGTGTAGGTATGGCCCCTGAGTTGCTGGTAATCTTCGACAAGCGGCGCTCAACGCTCTCAAACAAGGAATTAGAGGTATACACCATGCATGGTTTATTCATATAGTATTCTGTTATTTGTTCTGGGTTCAATGCTTTTGCTTATTTTTAATCCATTTATGTGTGGTATTTAACTTAACCAGTGTTGATATCAAGCTGTAAATTACCTAAGAAATTTTACAAGTAACATTTTGAAGTATTTGATATTGAATATAAGGATAGTTAGAAAAGTTATGAACTTTATTTATAATTTGATTTATTTAAAGCCATGATGTTTAGTGTATTTTATAATATATTCAAAACAGAATTGATACAATATTTGAAATATTTGATGATTTTGTATCATTGTATGCTCAAGCAACTTAATGTTATTTAGCCTATGATATTCAGTTATGTTGTCATTCAGTCAGAAAGTTATTTCTTACACAGGATCATTAGACATTAGCTAAGACTTTTCTTTCTTATTTCAGTTAGCTCATTACTTCAGTTCTTCCCATTCACCAAATTTTTTAAGTGTCCATGCAATTTATATCAGTCAGCATAATAAAATACAGTTGTTTATTAGTTTTCATATACTCATTCTATGCATTTGTCCATGCTACCACTGCACATGCATCTTTACCTCTATATCATCTTATTTTGCAGTTTTTGCATTCCCCAGAATTCATCATCTTTCCATTTCTCCAAATCTTTTGTCCACCTCATATATCTCTATAAACCACATCCAGTGGTTAAATTGGCAGTATGCACCTAGTTGTAGGTAACTGTTTCTGAACACATGGTTGAGTTACCATCTTATGCCTAATGGTTAAATTGGCAGTATGCATCTAGGAAACACTTCCCACTCCATGTTTGCATTGTCAATTTTGCATATTTCTTTTACCTTTTAACCTACAATTTGCATACCCATCAAAATTCTATCCTTAACCCATGAACAGCATTCAACAGTGATTGATGTGCTCCTAGGGAAAATGAAGACTCTTTTTTATAAACTGGGTCCGAGATGATTGTAAATGGATTGATAGAATATCCCTGGGGTTAGGGGAGAAAGAATACTTTTCTAGAAACTCTCTCCTTGTATTTCAGTTGCTAAAGGTTAGACCAGATGAAGGAGCCAAATGAGTAGTCCTTGAAGGCTGATGCTGAGGTCTCTGAGTGTGTGTGGATGTAACCAAGATGGGAAAGGAGCATGGATATTCTATTCCTTAGTGAAACAAAGCTCAAGGGTAGGGGGAAAGAATGGTTTGAGAATTGTGGGAGTGTGGATGTGTTAAAAATTAAATGATTTAGGAGAGTATGCGGTGTGAGGAAATTTGATTGAGTGAGAAATGGTAGGTAAGGAGAGAGTTGTGGTAATAAAAAGAGTTAGGCTGAGAGAGCTAAAGAGGAAATACTGAAACAGTTTGGACATAAGGAAAGAATGAATGGCAGCCATATAATGCAGCAGTATTCGTACTTATATTTACATAAACCAGTTTCATCATTCACTTAATAAACTTGTACCTTTGTAATTGGAACACTCACCTCTGTCCCCCTTGCCTTTATGCATTTTGTACTATACATGCATTCTGCCAACCCTCAGGCATCTCACCGTGATCCATTCCTACAATGAAAATCTTTATTAACCATCCAACAACACAGTCATCCCTTCCCTTAAGAATTTCACTTGCAGTACCACCCATTCCAGCTGCCGTGCCACATTTCATCTTACACAAGAGTGTCTATCTTATTTCTTCCTTCAACAAACCACATGCCATGACTCACACACTTTGCATACCTCCCCGACCCAGACACCCGACATTTGCCACCTTATCATCAAATACTTGTAACAATCCTTCAGAATACTCACTCCATCTCTTCACCTGATCACTGCTATTTGTCCTATTGTTTTTCACACTAATAACCTCCTCCTAAATATCATATTCTCCCTGAAGTTTGCTGATACTTGCTCATCCCAGTTCTCAGTTGCCCTCTTTTTCAACCCCTGCCTCTGTTAAGTTGTATGGGAGAGTAGTGATTGAGAAGATGGTGATACACAGAGTGCTAGAGGATTTATGGATCATATGTTTACTTTGAAGAAGGAAACAAGGATTTATGTGTGTCCTTTATGGATCTGGAAAAGGCATATGATAAGGATGATTGAGATGCTTTGTGGAAGGTATTATGAATATATGATGTCAGAGGATAGCTATTAGAAACAGTAAGGAGTATTTACTTAAAGAGTAAGACGTATATGCGAGTAGGTAGAGAGGAAGGTGAGTGGTTCCACATGAAGGTGGGTATGGTGCAGGTGTGTGTGATGTCATCATGGCTGTTTAATGTGTTTATGGTTGGGATTGTGAGGGAGGTAAATGCAAGGATGCTGGAGAAAGGGGCAGGTATGCAGTTATAGGAGCTTGGAAAGTGAGTCAGCTTTTTCTTGATGACAAGGCACTGGTGCCATATTGGACTGAGAAACTGCAGAAGTTGAAATGTGGATTTGGAAGAGTGTGTGAAAGGAGGAAGTTGAGAGTAAATGTGAATAAAAGTAAGTTTATTATGTTTAACAGTGCAGAGAGACAATTTAGTTGGGATATGAGTTTGAATGTAGAAAACTTGGAGGAGTTGGTGCTTTGTCATTACTAGGGAGTAGACATGGCAGCAAATTAATCATGGAAGTAGAGGTAAGTCATAGGTTGGATGAGGGGGCAAAGGTATTGGGAGCATTGAAGAGTGTGTGGCAGGAGAGGTTGCTATCTAGGAGGGCTAAAATGGTTATGTTCAAAAGTGAGATTTAGAGGTGCGATGCATGGGCTGTAGATGAGAATGTATGTATGAGGGCGAATGTATGGGAAATTAAATGTTTGAGGACGCTGTGTGGGGTGAGGAGGGTTGATTGAGTTAGTAATGATAAAGTAAGAATGAGGTGTGGTAATGAAAGGAGTATGGTTGAAAGTGCTAAAGTGGGTGTACTGAAATATTTTGGACATTCATAAGGAGGATATATGAGTGAGAAATGTTGGGGACATGGAGAAGGGGGAAACTAAATTGAAGATGAAAGGATGGAATGAAAATGATTTTGAGTGCTTGGGGCCCTGCCATATAGGAGGATGTGAGGCATGCATGAGATAGAGTGAATTGGAGTGATATGGTATGCAAGGGGCAATGTGTTGCCAGTGGACTGAACCATGGGACATGAAGTAATGGGTTAAACCATAGAAAGGTCTGCGGGACTTGGTTGTAAACAGAGGGCTGTGGTTAAGGTGCGTTACGCATGACAGCTAGACGGTTCAGTGTGAGCAAGTGAGCCCTTTTCTTTATCTCCTTTGGAGCCGCCTAGCTAATGCGGGTTTTGGCAAACAAGAAGAAGAAAGAAACACTTTCATCATTAATTTCCTGTCTCTTGTTGCAATTGTTCTCGGTATCATCGTATTCATTATTTGGCTTGAGTGTTATCCCATCAAAGTATTCTCTGAATTCAAGTCTTTGACTTCTAGTAACTCCCAAATCTTTGATGTTTATTTTATTATTTATTTCTTCTCCTGTGGGGCCTTCATATGTGAGTGTTAAAATATTGTTAGTCACCCCATGACTTGCTTGCACAAATTTCTCTACATCAAATTCCATAAAGTTCTCAGGCACTCATTTGTAAATGATATCCAAATCCCTTTGTAGTTTTTCATGATCATCTTCTCTCTCAGTTTCTTCACTTACTCTCATGTTATCTGCAGATCTGACTATGCTCTTTCTTCGTTCATTATCTGTGTCTGAGATCATAATTACAAGGGGTGTTTAGATAAGATTAATTCCTTGCAGTACCCTGAAAGTACATCCTCTTCCTCATACATATTTTCATTTGCAACTACTTTGATCTTTCTGTTGGTTAGAAATTGTTAGATTTTTTCTTATTTTTCCCATTTGCATCTTGTCTCACTAATTGTAACACATCAAAGTTTACTCTACCAAATGCTTTTGCAAACTAAGAAAAAAGTGTCCATTCTTTTTCTGTTATAATAAGCTAATAGTTGTGTTGGTAGGTAGTAGCTGGTAGGCAGCCAACGACCAGGGAGGTATATTACCAGTACAACTCACCTGAGAATCGGGAGGGTTAGTGACGGCTGTGTTGTCAAGTTGCACTCCTCAGACCCAGGTAGCTGTCTTTTCTTTCTGCCTCACCCACGTGTCGACTACTCGCATTCTGTCCATAGACATACAACCTCTCCTTATCATGCATAACACTTAACAACACTCAACTCACACAACTAGTTCTTTGTAACTCTGGATTTCCCTGTTGTGAGCACTATGTGCTAGCCCTGCCTTTCAGCAAAATGATAAGAGCAACAAATAGTAGTTGTAGGTTGGAAGATTTAGGCAGGTGTAATTAGGTAGAAACTTTAGGCAGAAGTGGTAAGTAGGAACATTAGGAAAGAACATTAGTTAGTAGTAGTCTGTAGGAACATTAGGTAGGAGCCTCTGCAAACAGTGTGCTGGAGTTGCCCTCTGCTAGTGGCCTCTTTAGGGTGAGGCACTAAAGACTAAGAAGTGGCACAGGAGTTCACTAGTTATGGAGACTCAATTGTTATGGCCATCCCCTTGAGGAAGTTCCAGTTGGAAACAGGCATCATAGATATAGATAGATGATAAAATAGTTGTGTTTACATGCTTTTAGTGGGAACAAGTCCATGCTGCCCTTCACAAATGAGTTTGTTTAAATTAAGGTGTTCATTTTTTTTTAAATTCTCAAATACTTTTTGTGGAAAGTTAGGCTGACTAGTCTGTATTATTTCAGAAACAATGTGGTTCTTCTTGTGTGTATTGATGTTTTTTCCATTTTGGGTATATCTGCTATGTATGATTGGATTGTACTTTATCTCAGCATTATTGTAAGGCATTTGGCTCTAGTTTCATCTTTTATTAAAAGAATTCTAGAATTTCCTCTGGTCTTGGTGCTACAGTACAATCTTTTGAAATGAATTAATAGAAAAGAATTCAAACAGCAACAGACCATTGAGTCCTTTCAAGGCTGTTTGTGATAGTTAAACATATCACTAAGTCAGAGATTTTTGTGGTAATTATAGAAAGGCATACAGTTGATGTTATGAGAAAAATCTCCAAGTTGTTTATGTGATGAAAGAGGGGCAAGTAATGCTAATCATGGACTTTAAGTAAAATATTTGTCAGGTTTCTTCTTTGATGTATCTATACTACTGCTTTCATCCACTCTCATTGGTAAATTATTCCTTATGTTTACAATCCTTTTGAAGAAAAAGTACTTTGCCTCATTCAAGGTAAAATGGTGTTCTGCAATTATGTATCTATTACTAAAAGTGAAATCAGACAAGTCAAGCCTGAAGCAGCCCATTAGATTGTCAGAACTTTTGAGAATTTTGAATACCTATATTAGATCATCTTTTTTTACCTTTCCTTTTCTAAGCTTAATAGATATGATTCATTTAGTTGGCTTTGATTGGATATGTTTTTCAGTCCAGGAATCATCTTGATAGCTAGACACTATACTCTTTCCTTTCTGTCCCAGTCTTTTTTTTTTCAAGTAGAGAGACCAAAACTGAGTGCACTAGTGAAATGTAAAGAGTGAGGGTGACTTCCCAAGACTTGGATTTGAAAGCCTTACTTATCAATCCAAGAATTTTAACTTCTTTTTTAATTTACTTGGTTTTTTAAGTTACTTGGTTTTAGGTCATCAGAGATTATTCGCCCAAGTCTTTATCCTGACATAACTTTATTAGCTCAACAAAATTCCTTTATGATATTCAAATGAGATTAAAATTACTAATTTTGAGATAAACCAAATGAAGGTAAATGCTGTATTGAAGAAATAATCTTTACAGAGAGGTTGCAAGTGTAGTCATGTGCAGTGTTTACTAAATAGAACATTTAGCTTTGGATTTTTATTGTACATGTTGGCACATTTTATATACAGGCAGATGATCATTTGCCTTATTTCCACTGTCTCAGCTCCAGATCTTTCTGTGATATTTTTTTCCCAAAATGTTTTAGTAAATTATTTAGTAGAAATGTTGCCTTTTGTGTTATCAGTAATACAAAAAACTCGAATATTTCAAATGTTAGGATATTTCATTGGATGCCAGATGTGTGCAGAGGGACTTGATTATTGTAACTACTGAAAGCACATGAATTTGATTGCATTCATAATCTTACTGAAATCCATTATATTAGTAAGATACCACTACTGTATTTGCTGCATAAGTACTGCATTTAGAGCATTCTTCTTCATTTGTGAAATGTTTAACATCTTCAAGAAAATTTAAGTTTTCAGTTCCCAATCCTATAGAAGAAACTAATCTTGAATATTCTCATGAAGATATGATTATTAATACTAGATGATCAGCATTGATACAGTTTCTTATGCAATAAAGTGAAGTTGATGAGGTTTATAAACTAATGATGAATCTTTAATGAATATATTGAATTTTTTTATTAGGAACTGGAGGAGACTTGGGTGGACGGTGAACAGAGTGCTGGGTCTACCTCAGGTCCACCACTGCAACGCCAGACATCACATAAACATGTTCTCACCACAGACCTTGTTCTTGAGGATGTTGTCAATGT
>JAUUDW010011262.1:0-10186 GCA_032361385.1 Panulirus guttatus | reverse complement strand
ATGTCTTGGGGGCCGTTAAACAACAGAAAATGCCCATCACATTAAGTCCAGACATTTTTTTAAAACAGTGGGGAGGAAGGTGCAGTTGTTGGGACTGGGCAACAGACTCTAAGCATGTAGACTGGTGCAGTGGATTGAGGACTTTGAAACACTGAAACTAAGGTGCCCAAGACACTGAGTGAAGCTGTAGATAGACTGATGTATATACTGTTAGTGACAGAACAATTTGCAAAATTTATGGCCTGGTAAATGAGAACTGTAGAAAAGTGTAGAGCATACAGGATCAATGCTTATTACCATATCACTCCCTGTTCACTTTATCCCTGCACATTTTCACCCTCCTGCATGTTCAGGCCCTGAACACTCAAAATCTTATTCACTCCATCCTTCCATTTCCAATTCAGTCTCCTCCTCCTACATGCCCACACTGCTTCTGACAGATGAATACTATTTGTCAACTTCTCCTGACTCATTCTGTCCATATGTCCAGGCTGTTTCAGCAAGCACATAAATGTTTATGATAATAATCAGTTTGTAACACTGTCTTTGATCTTTCATTGTCCTTTTCAACATGCATATGTTTGTAAATAATTGCGTTATGATATTATATACGCCAAATGATTAATCTTATTCTGTACCAACATCACCTCCATGAAGCAGAAATATATGATACTACATGATATCGAATTCATTTGCAGCTTAAGTCAGTAATGTACTTAATTCATGCCTTCTTACATAGCTTTGCTGCTCAATGAGAATGAGTTTTGGAGAGGGAAATAATGATAGACAATATGATACACCTGTTATACCTTATTGTGAAGGTTGGTTATTCTCTGGGTGGTCATTTATGGCCCTGCAAAGAGTATCATCACCACAAGGCTATCCCAGGGTAATTAACTCAACTTACCAGTTTGATGCAGTTAATTCTGTTTTTCACATTTTTATTTTCTGCATTTTATTTTTTCTCTCATAGTTTTCTTCTGATTGTTTTTCCAAGCTTCACTGCTTGTACAAGGTTGTGGATTTGAGAGTCCAAAACACTTGATGACACAGTCAGTACAGGAATCCAAACATTTTTTCATCAGTTGCAAAAATAATTTCTTTCGCTTGATAAAGAGGGCTGGTAGACACCCTTGCCTCTAAGTGTTTTCTCAGTTTTTCTGAGGTATTGTGAAGACTTAGTCTGTTGGGTGTAGTGTAGATTACCTGTGAGTGATGACAGCACCTTCATGGCGGACAATAAGTATGTCTGGCACACTGAACGTGTAAGAAAAAAAATGATAGCCGATGATATTGTGGGGGGTTGAAAACTGGGTGTCATGTATGGCCAACAAAACAGTGAATGGGCGAAGGTGCTTGTGGAAGAAGATAGTGTTATTTAGAGCATAGAAGGGTATATTTAAAGGTATAACAGTCAGCACAGTGTTGTTTGGATGTAAGTCTTGGGCCCTTAATGCAAAAGAAAGGAAGTGGGTGTACATATTGGAAATTAAATGCCTGTGGATGATATATGAAGTGAGATGGGTCCATAGTGTATGGAATGACAGCATAAGAGAGAAATGTAGGTGGAGGCACAGTCACTTTGTGGTAGCAAGCACAGTTCTTACCATACGCCTTAAAGCTTTAGAACTCCTTGCCTTTCATGTCTTTTATGGCAACTATAACTTGATCCATTTTAAAAGGCAGTTTTTCTGTTTTCTTTCAGATTAGTTCAAATGTTTTTCCTCTTTTTGTGTTTTCTGTGTCTCATAAGCCCTCATTATATTTCCATTAAATTGTTGGCTCACTATGGGCTTTTGTCCATGACTGGAACTTCCATAAAAAAATCTTGATTAAGAGTGCCAACTATAGTAGGATGTGCTGAAGTGGTTCAAACATATTGAGAGAATTAGCATAAAAAGACTGACTAAGGCAATTGATGAGTCAGAAGTGGAAGAAGAAAGGGAAGACTGAGAAGATGGAAAGGTGAAGTAAAGGGGGGTTGAGGTATTTGAGTGTGAATATTCAGGGAGCATGAGGAATGCATAGGATAGAATGAACTGGAGTGGTGTGTTACATGGCAGCAACATGCTTTCAGTGGCTGAATCTTGGCATATGAAGAAGTAAAGGTAATCCATGTAGTCATCTGTGGATGTTGGGCTCTAATTTAAGGTACATTATCCTTGACAGCTAGAGACTGGTTGTGTTTAAATGAAGCTGTTTCTCAGTTGTTCATGGTGCTACCTCCCTAAGGTGGGAGAGGTGATTAGATATAGAAAGAAAAAGAGAAAAATAACAATTGGTTTGATATTCTGCAGTCTTCTGATAAGATATAATGCAAGCACCTCAGTATATTGTGGATGGGATCACTTTGCTGTTGAGAATCAACTTTTGAATGAATGAAAAGATAATTGTAATAAGTGATACAAGCACAATATGGAGAGATGAGATGGTTTTGTATGTCACCTCATTACCTGAAGAACTTTTCTCATATAGTACTGATAAATATTTTCTTTTGTAGGTATGTAATCCAAAGACAGGAAAGAAAAGGGTTGGTTTGCTGACTGTTTTCTTCCACAACATCCTAAACATTTCTGTGATTGGAGAAGACAAGGAGGCCCGGCAGAGACTGCTAAAGGTTAGTCTTCTTACAACGCTTTGTATTTGCAGGTTTTGATGACTGAAGGGTTGGAAACTTTTGGAAATTCCAATAAACTTGGCAGTTTATAGCTTTTGAGCAGGTTCTGTTTTGCATGAGTTTCCTTTTGTTCTTATGTCGTATTCATTACTGTGGCAACTTCAGTACATATGATGCATTACATGCAAAAATTTGTGTTCCTGAGATATATACAGCCCAGTTGTATATTATGTTTGAGAAGATCTCCATATGTTCATATCCAGTAACTTATTTCATATCTTTTTTAATTTTATGGTTCATGCTTGATCTTAAAACATCAAAACATTGCAACTGTAGTTTATTTGCATGCAACCCTTTCAGTGTATCATTACATATCACAAATATTCCCAGATATCAGTCTGGGATATAGGAATATGTCTTAATTTGATTTTGTAATACCCTATTCACAAAAGTTCTTGTCTGCCCCCATATATTTTCAAAGGTGATGTTGTACTTCATTTTTGTGCTTTGCTATCTCTTCTTTATCCTTGATTACCATCTGCAGATCTCTGGATATGGAATTGGCAGTGTTCCTGAAGTATTTTAGGTCCATGTATTGGGTACATAGGGTCTTAATCTCCTGAAAGAGGTGAGGCACTTATAAGGTGTTACAGGAAGAAAGCTTAACTTTCATGTCTGAATGAGGCAAGGCACTTACAGGGTGTTGCAGGAAGCAAGTTTAACTTTCATTTGGTTCCAGCAGTTCTTGATTGGGTTAAGGTTTGGGGAATTTCCAGACCATTCCAGCAGTTGAATATTTTTCTCTTATAACCAATTCATCACCATTCTAGCCCCCTGGCAGAGGGCATTATCCTTCATAAAATTATCACTCCCTTGAATTTCATAAAAAGGAAGCATATGGTCCTCTAGCTGTCCACTCTTTGTAGAGTTTTCAGATAAGAAGTGCAATCTTTCCCTACCCATTGCACCACCAAAGCAACTGCAGATCATCACACTACCTGGGTGTTTCACCATCTTCAATGTGAAATGAGTCCTACTGGTTGGCACCCTCCAGCCTCCTCACCCTCCTCTGCCCTGACTGCACACACTTTAAGGAACTTTCATCAGAAAACATCACCTTATTCCATTGTTGCTCTCTCCAGTCCTTGTATTTCTTTTCAAATGTGAATTGTTTTTATAAACAGAGGTTTGACATCTGGCTTGCTGGAAGGAATGTGAAGGTCCTTTTGCAAGCAACGTTTCCTAGAAGTTTTGGGTGGCTTTTCTTAAGTTTGGTGACTGAGATGTGGGCTTGCTTCAATGCTTCTTGTCTTGGAAGGTTATCTGTAGATCTAGAAGTCCTCACTGGGAGACCAGGGATAGGTTTTGGTGGTAGGATGACAATGTCAGGAAGGCCATGAGCTCTGGCAAGTGGCCACCTGATTGTGTGTTCTCAGCGTTCAGTGTGCCATGAAATCTTAGGTATACCCACATTTTCTTGCTTCCATACAAAAATTTAGGATTAATCCTCCGCAGGAAAGTAAAAGCCAGCCATCTTGAGGCTTAGGCAGAAGAAATACAGCTCCTACCAGTGAAATTCCCAAATTGAAACAGTACCTAGGTGGAGTAAAGAAAGGACATCCATCCTTAAAGATAGCCTAAGGCACACTGAAGCAGGTTGCTGGTGCTCATACTGTTAGAAACAGTAAACTCAGTGACCAGATGTGCAATGATTTCACCCTGAGAGTGCCATATGTTTGTACCCATAATACACCTTAGCTATGTATCACCTTGTGAGGGGCAGATAAGGTTTTTTTTTGCTGACACTTTACTTTTCCAATTTGCTTGAAATTAAGATATCTAGGAAACGATAATTTATACCATAAACATCTCACTACATTTTCCATTCCAACCCTCAAAATTCATGTTCTGCGGGTTGTTTGAAAGATGTCATTAAGTGTACATCAAAGGCAGTCTCATAACAAAAAAGAAATGAATTCTATTGTCACTTAGAAAATGTGTAGACATTTCATTAATGCTTCAGCCCAAAGTGCTAAACTGTGTAGGAGTGAGGCTTGAGTGTCAAGTGAGTTGCCACTGTGCATGTTTTTTCATTTTTTACAGTCATTGAAAAAGTATTTACTGATTATAGTTATGTTTTATTTTATGTAATGAATCTTTTTCTTCAGATAATCAGTGTGATTCATTGATGAGATTTTTTCATGACAGCAGAACTATAAAAGTTTCAAAATTTATCATCCAAGACAGTCAGATGCAGTGCTAAGGTCAGGAGGGTGCTGGCAACATTGTCGCAACTTTTTCTAGAAAAACCTTCTTCTGCCTCATCTTGGCCTGCTTTCATAGATAGCAGAGTCATAGGCAGTAGAATCATTCTCCACACTATCTGAAGACAGTTGTCAAATAATTCAGGATCATCATCTACCTCTAAATCCAGATGAAAAAACTCAATTTCTTTCCTAGAAATTGTGGAGAAACGTCCTGTCATAGCCATGGCTGGAGGATAGTATGTGGTGTGAAGATGATGAAATGATTCAGAAATGATAGAGTAAGAGAGAGGTGTGGTAGTAAGACTGAGAGAGCTGAAGACGGTATGATGAAATGGTTTGGACATTTGGTAAGGATGAGATTTTGCAATGAAGACAGTGTTAGTGCATAGCGCTTACCACCTAATTTGTTAGTTGAAGATAGATATTTCTTTTGACTGCCTCACTATGTCCTATCACTTGTCTTGCTTCTTGTATAAAGCTATTTTTTTCTGCAGCTACCCCACTTGCATAATTATATATTCTAGGTTCACCAAGTATTGTCTTCAGCCATGAGTCTAATCTTTTGAATGTTTATGAAGGCACTTCAGGTGAATTTCTTAGATCACTTGGTATGGCATCACATGATCACCCCAACTTTCTTGTCAGGCAGTTTCATATCTTTCTCTGAAACCTTTTTGGTATATTTACAGGAATTGCTTATGATTTTATAATTCTGTATCTTTGTTGCTTTGTTGCCAGGCATATGTGGGAGTGGACTTCACAGCAGATTGAACATGGGGGCTGAAATGAGTCATAGGTTGGTCCAGAGTGCATTAACAGGTGTGATGAAGGAGAGGTCATTGTCTTTTGGGGCAATGATAGTGTATATTTGAAGTTATAATGGCAGTATTGTATGGATGTAAGTCTTGGGCTTTGAATGCAAAAGAAAGGAAAAGGGCTCACGTGTAGGAAATGAAATGCTTGAGGACAGTATGTGGTGTAAGGGAGGTTGATCATATAGGGTAATAGAATGAATTAGATCGATGTGATATATTAAGGGACAAAATGCTATCGATGATATGACCTAGGGCATATTAAGTGGTCAGGTTAAACCTTCAAAGAGTTTGTGAGTTGTGGCTGTGGTTGGTTGGCTTTAGTTTTGTTGCAGTATGCACAAGATCGAGGGATTAGATGTGTGTGAATGAGGCCTTTTTTCATGTGTTCCTGATGTTACCTTAATAAAGTGGGAGAGACAGTTATGTATAAAAGAAATATGTTTATATGCATAGATTATTTTTCCTCAGAATTTCTAATCGTGATCAAGCATCATCTGAAAAGTTCATCTATACTTTGGTAATCAGTGGGATTTACTGAAAGAAATGTGTTGTTTATAGTTAATTTTGTACCATTTCTGTTTCATTTATATTAGGTTCATCTTTTCTTCCCAAGGATGTGTACCATGAAGATCAGAAGGGTAAACAGCCTTTGATGAAGAAGATTGTATCCCCATTCATGCTTACCAAGGAGGTTTGTGAAGTGGATGAAGATGTACTTTTTGGTAGAGTTGAACAAAAGATCTCTGGAAACAGCAGTAGTCCCAACAACAGGAGGGAAGCACCTCCTCCAGCTAGGATTCCACGCCCATCCAAGTGGGTTGTGATTGACACTCTTGATGATGCAAGGAAAAAAGCATTTTCTTTCATCTGCTCTGAAAATATCATTGCAATGGGAATGGAAGGCAAGAAGCTTGGTCGCACTGGAACATTGGCATGGAACAGTGTTGCGACTGCCACCATGATTTTCTTATTTGACATGACAAAGGTGGGAGCTTCAAAGGCATTTCAAAAAGGATTAGGCGACATTATACAGGACAGCACCTTCATGAAAGCTGTACATGACTGCCGAGCAGTTGAGGACCTCCTGCATCACCAGTTCAATATAAACTTCAACAATGTCTTTGATACTCAGGCTGCTGAAATTTACATTTACATGTTGAATCGTCATGGTGCTGTACCTTCTTTTGTGTCAGGGTTACCATCTTTGCTGATCCAATGCTTGGAACTGTCACCTCTCCATCTATTTTTTCCTCATATCCGTCAGGAATGTTCAGAGAATATTGAATCAGTGTGGATGGAACGTCCTCTTCCAACTCATTTGTGTGAAGGCCTGGCTCGAGGTGTTATGTATCTACGGGAGCTGCATCTAGAGCTACTTGACCTGATGCTAGTGGAATTGGTTCAGATCACAAACTTATATCTAGGTGCTTTACGAGACAGATTCCATTACTGCCAACAATCTTGAGCCTCATGTTGTACCAACAGAAGTTCAGAGGCTAGGTCACCACTCAGTTATCAATAGTGTTGGTGTTTATGATCCATATGTTTTTTATTCAAGAAATATGTTTAAGGTAGCTTCACAAAAAAAGAAATAAAACCCATTGAAGAAAAAACATTTTATGATTAGATTTTAAAGTGAGCTCTGTTTCATTTTTCAGTATTTTACAAACCAGTTGTCTGTAAAATGGAGAAAATAGAAACTTCTTAATTTTGAATATATTTAACTGTAATATAGTTTAATAATTCTCTTCAGTGAATATAGAAGATATGTTACATCTCACTTCCGATTATATATATGAGATAATATTACATCCATTTCATTTGGTTGTGAAAAACAGTATTTGAATATACACTAATGGTTATAAGAAGGATAATAATTATAATAGTTTCAGATTTTGATTTTAGTTTGAAACATTTGCCATTTGTATATAGATATGTGTTGAAAGAGTCTGAGTTGTCCTATGGATTTGGTTTATAGAACTGTTAGAAGTGTAATCATGACCTGTCAGTACTTATGATGTGAAATTTGCTTTGTTTCCCTCTAGTCTGATTACCTAAATGTTGCTCCAGGTGGTGTTAAACATTTGATTGGGATAATGATATGTAATACAGTCTATAGAATTTTTCTATATAATAAATTTTGCAACATTATTTTTAGTTAATATTTTTACTATTTAGTGCACAGTGTGTGTATTCAGTTCACCAATAGCCTAGGACTAAATTCCAGATAACCAACCAATCATCGAGTTTAAACCTTATGAACAGTGACATATTGCAAAGTCAGTTCCGTTAAGAGGTGATGAGATGGATTATATAACTAGTTATTGTAGTTTTGTATTACTTACTAAAGCAATGCAGGAAATCTGGACAATTAATAATGGGCAAGTCCAGTCACACTCTTTGTTAATGTGTAATGCTAGAATGGTTTAAAAGTTTTAGGCTTGAGATGCAAGTATATTATAAAGGTGAAATTATAATGAAAATTTGTTTGTGTGCTACATCTTCAGGAATAACATAAGAGTATTGCAGCCACAACTCTTCCTTGCAGTACCAAACAGTACATCCTCTTCCTCAGATATGTTTCTATTTGCAGCTACTCTGAATTATCAGTTGGTTAAAAATTCTTTTGATCCATTTTTACTATTTTTCATTTTATATTTTGACTTGCCACTTTTTTTTAATAACACAGCATAGGTTACCTTAATGCTTTTGCAAAATGAAGAAAAAGTGTCTATTCTTTTCCCATCCATCATACTTTCATATGTCATTATAATGAGCTACCCTCGGACAAGAAAAAGAATCCTTCAGTGTCTTATACAAACAATTCATCTACTCCACTTTACACTATGCCTCACCTGCCTGGTCTTCCACACTTTCAAAAGCATATATAACAAAGCTACAAATTACCGAAAATGGTGCTCTCAGAACAATCGCTGCATAGTAACTAACTAAAAACACTCAACACTTTCACAATGAAACAAAGATCCTCCCACTACAGATCCACCTCAACATGCTCAGCACTTAATTCTATGCAACAGCACTAGACCACCCATTAACTAACCACCATTCCCCAAGTAAAAATAGAAACCCTACCCTTTCCTCACACTTCAGTAAACTCTACTCACATATAAATTAACAATACACATACAAAACTTGAAATGACCCAGCAAGTACCAAAGCTCCCAACTCGATAACCCAACAAGTACCAAACCTCCCAACTCTGTTTTAAACTCCAGCCCACCAGACACATCCATCAGAAACCACGCTATCAGGAAAAATTTAAGTCGCACTCTGCACCTTATGTTCTGGACATCACTCATCACTACATACAACATTTCAACATACCCCAAGACCCTTTATGCCCTCAGTGTACCTAACAAAAAGAGGGCACCGAGCACTTACTGCTCAATTGCTCTACCCTCTGCACATAGATGCACACACATCACTACACTTTATGATCTGTGGTCCTGACTGGTGGATGAAGTCAGCTTTTTTTGAGTGCTGCTGGAGCCTCATAAGGATAGAAGGAACTCCTGGGGCAGGAAGTAAGTTACTAAATAATGAGTTAGTAGTTGTGTTTGTCTGCTTTTTGTTACCAGGGACAAAACCAAGCTGTCCTTCAGATTATTATCTGTGAAATATGATGTTCTGTTTCATGTTCTTTTATTACCCTTTCAGATGCTTTAAGTATTGTGTAGGCATGACCGTGGATTCTCCTTTGTGTACTAGTGTTATGTATGCCACTTTATGGATATCTGCTATGCTTATTAGGTAGAGTTTGAACCTCTAAAATCTGGCAACCTTGGGTCCAGACCACTGCTGGAACACAGAAAATGCCGGAAAACAGAAATTAACTCCTAAGGGAACCCTCTATGTAATTATATGCTCAACCCCAAATCTTGCCAGCTCATTCAACATACATATTGCTGTGTTATCAAAGGTAGAACAGAGCTTAAAGCACGAAAAAATACAACCAGTAATGCTTCCAAACAAGAATCTGCTTTGGGGTGTGCCGAACAATTATTTAAAATCAAAAATATTTTACACTGGATCGAAGCTAACAGAGTCAAGTCACTTCCACACTATCGGGCAGTTCCCGGCAGGCTGTTCCCTCACTGGACAAAGTCTGTTGGGCATGCCTGTATTGTTGTCCACACTGTTGAGGTGGTTGGGCAGTCAGGTCATACAATAGCCAGTAGGTGGTCGGCAGGACATTAGTGCAGTATCACCATGTGTGCAGCAAAGTTGAAAAGAAAAAAAAAATAGTGCTGTGTAGCATATTGATTGCTGTGTGCGTAGAAAAAGAAAAAAAAAAGTGCAGAAAAGTAAATGGTGTAAAGAGTGGTAACTTTTTTGGCTGGCAGCGCTGTTGCTCCAGACCTGGCGTTAAAGCACTGGGCAGTGTCTGGTGATTTTGCTCAACTACGGGCAAGGGAAATCCGCTGATTATCCCGTCAAAGTTGCCACAAAGTATTTGATGACGGACT
>JAUUDW010011251.1:0-10186 GCA_032361385.1 Panulirus guttatus | reverse complement strand
GGGAGGGGCACTGTAGTGAAGGTTGTGGGGACTGTGACAAGTTGTAGGGACGGTGACAGGTTATGGGGATAGTGACAGGTTGTGGGGACGGTGACAGGTTGTGGGGATAGTGATAGGTTGTGGGGATGGTGACAGATTATAGGGACGGTGACAGGTTGTGGGGATGGTGACAGGTTTTGGGAATGGTGACAGGTTGTGAGGACGGTGACGGAGGCTGGTGCCATGCTGAAGACAAGACGTTAAAGAGATAACTTTGGCGGTATAACATCCAAGAGGACCGTCCTGACCTGCAACGGAGGGAGTCCAACAGGGATGGAATCCAACAGGGATAGAGTCCAGCAGGGGTGGAGTCGAACGGGGAAGGAGATCATCAGGGATGGAGTCCAACAGGAATGGAATCCAACAGGGATGGAGCCCAACAGGGATGGAATCCAACGGGGAAGGAGCCCAACAGGGATGGAGTCTAACATGGATGGAGTCCAACAGGGAATGAACAGAGGGTGAATTACAAAGACTACGGAACGAAGAGGGAGTGGAGAGGGATGGAGGACAACAGAGTGTAAGATGGAAGTGATGGAGGAGGAGGGAGGAATGCAGCATTTATGAAAAACCAGAAGACCAACAGGAAGACGTGGGAGTGGGTGTAGTGTGGGCGGGCAGGTCTGTCTGCGGTGACGTAAGTGTGGGGTGAGACAAGTGCGGGGTGAAGCAGGTGTGTGATGAAGCAGGTGTGTGATGAAGCAGGTGTGTGGTTAAGCAGGTGTGTGGTGAAGCAGGTGTGTGGCGAAGCAGGTGTAGGGTGAGAAAAATGTGTGGTGAAGCAGGTGTCTGATGAAGCAGGTGTGGAGTGAAACAAGGGTGGGGTGAGGCAGGTGTGGGGTGAAGTGGGTGTGTGGTGAAGCAGGTGTATGATGAAAAAGGTGTGGAGTGAGACAAAGGTGGGGTGAGGCAGGTGTGTAATGAAGCAGGTGTGGGGTGAGACAAGTGTATAATGAAGCAGGTGTATGGTAAAGCAGGTGTGTGATGAAGCAGGTGTGGAGTGAGACAAGGGTTGGGTGAGCACGTTTGGGATAAGGCAGATGTGGGGTGAGACATATGTGATATAAGGCAATTGTTGGGTGAGACAGATGTGGGGTGAGGCAACTGTGGGGTGAGACAGATGTGGGGGGAGACAATTGTGGGATGAAGATGTGTGGTGAAGCAGGTGTGTGGTGAAGCAGGTGTGTGATAAAGCAGGTGTGGGATAAGACAGGTGTGGGGTGAGACAGATGTGGGATAAGACAAGTGTGGGGTGAGACAGATGAGGGGTAAGGAGGCCAACGCCTTCGTAGAGACCCCTTGGTATCCTTGCTGGGGTTCTCACCCCCACCGACTCTCCTGGGAAGCTAGGGTGAGTGCTCTCTATACCCCCCAGGGTGGGGAAGCTGGGGGACGGTGCCTCCAGGGTGGTGGTGGTGGTGGTGGGCCGGGAAGGGGGGGGGGGAGAGCGTGGGTGGGCATGGGTCAGTGTCTCTCAACCATAACGGGGCCTTTGTGGACGTGGGCGGGCGTGGGCGGGGCTTCCCTTGATACTCGCCACTCTAATTCCTCCCCCGACTGTGTGGACATGCCATATTGCACGACTGTGAAGACATACGCCCACGTAAAGGAAAAAAAAATATTGTTCGCACGCGTGCGAATGTGTCTGTTCACACTGTATTCATCTCTTTTCACACTAATCAGTCAGTCGCACCCTTAATCAGCCAATGCAAACTCAACTTAGCTAATCAACACCCACGTTGACCATACCGGTCTCACAACTGATTTACCAACTTCCTGGCCTGAAATTACCAGTTTTAACTCGAATTTAACCCGGTCCAGCTTTAACTTGCTGGTTAAGAACCGTGATTTAGTAGTTCAAGTTTTTAATCTACCGTCTTCACTATTATAACCAGCCGCAGACCCAGTTCATCGGATACGTATATAGTGTCAGGGAAGGGAGTGAGGTGCCTGTGGCCGAGTGAGGAGGACCAGGAGGTGGCTGCATATGGCTGACAGATCCTGGTACACTTTCCTGTTTTGCTGAACTCACGTTAGAACTTCTCCCTCCCCGATCCTCTGTTGTCCTCCATCACCCGACCAACATTCTCTCAATTCTCCAACACTATTCCCTCACCCTCCACCACTATTCCCTCACCCATGTCCTCTAGCAAAGGGGCTCCACCATAACCCCCTCCTGTAGATGTGATTGCCCAGACGACTCCATCGTCCTGCTGAACATGCGACTGCCATGCGCATCCCCAGCCCGACCCTCATCACCTGCTGCTCCTGTTGTCAAAAAAATCTGGTTCTTGCAACCAACTTCAAGACTCTGGCCGATATTACGTAACTACTGTAAGGCACGACTGTATTTAGGAACGTTGTTTACATATCTGAAATACTGCTTAGGGTAACTGAAGGCGCGTGTGCCTTAGTGTGTGTATCGGGGACAGCATTGCTAATACAAGGACCCGGAACCTCACCACTAATGCTACAGTCACGTCCGTTCCCCCAGTTCATACTAACACAACCCAGCCACTGTACATAGCTCCCCATCCTTACCACCTACCCATTCCTAGGTTCCATGATCGTTACGTTCCACTTACAAGGGTCAAATACTTCACATAAAGTTGTTCTCATCGTGATCCCGGAACAGTGGCTGCAGGATACACATGTTCTCTACTACCCAGGTCCAAGACGCGTACTCTTCCTGAGGCACATCCATCTAGAACGACATTCCTCCATAAAGCTCTCCAAAAGAATATCCCACTGGGTCACGCAACACCCACCCTCACCTTAATGTTGCTGTCGCCTGACGTAGGCTAGGCTACAGATACCCATGGCAGCTCGTCCTTTCTCCTCGCACCAACCAGACGAGATGTATAAACTCTTCCAAAAGCCTAACACTCTCACTCTACAATACTATGTGTACCTGACTCTTGTAAAACTAGTAACTTCAGAGACAGTTCCTCCTACACATTACAAGATGTATATATTGCCATTTTATATGTATTAATGTTTAACCCAGATACTGGAGAAGTATATCCTAACCTTAAATAATTCACTCGCTATTAGACATGTTGGGGGTCACCTATTTATATAAACCAATCACTGTGGCACCTTTTCTGGGCCTCTTGCGCTCTCTGTATCCTCTTTTGCACCTCTGCCCCCACAGGACGGGGCAGGGGCGCACGATCAGCTCGCCACTTTTTACGGTAGAAATGTGAAAATCAGCCGTGAAGGTTAGGCAACGAGACGCCATCAGTGAGAGAGCGAAACGTGAAGGAATCACACACAGAGGTCGCTTCGTTGCTGGACCATCTGTTGCGCCCTACCGGACACATACTGGAGTCTGTTTCCTCTGGAAGTTTCATCATATCCTCATCCAATCATCATCGCCTGTAAGGCCTTTCCAACTCATCATCAACAGGTGAGGCAGTTGTCATCATTTTGCCTGTGACATCAGTAAAACATCACCTGTCGTGGTAGGTCTCATCAATAGTTACAATGTAAACGTCAACACACGTGATGTTTTTAAGTACCCATTGACACTCTGCCTTCCACCACCTGGCGTCGTCAACGCGCACATCAACTCCAGCGACATCAGTATACTTACGTGGTAAAAATAAATCATCAACAGGTGTGTGACGTCACATTAATCGACATCTGTGACGTCACGTCTCCCCAGCTACTTAACTACTCCCTTCCCCTCCCCTCCCACGACCTGGCTAACCCGCCTCATCGGGCAGAGAGAGAGAGAGAGAGAGAGAGAGAGAGAGAGAGAGAGAGAGACAAGAGAGAGAGAGAGAGAGAGAGAGAGAGAGAGAGAGAGAGCCAGGTCTATCAGTCGTGGATGACCTTGGCAGCAGCCACAATGTAAGTACAGAGTGTCGGCAGAAAACATTTAACTACTTTCTCCAGATGATTATGGCGGCGCTCCCCGCAGCCGCTTGTTCAACCTGCCCGACTCAAAATGTGTCTGTATTCCAACAGGAAACCTCAAGCGTTATAATAACACTCTTATATCCTGACACACACGTATGAGAGACGTGTTAATTACCAGAGACGCTAGTTAACCTGCAGTGTTGATGCTGTCGTTACGATGGAGGTAAATAAAGTTGCTGTCTAGAGACAGTGTGGATGGGCTATGTGGAAGAATAGTGTGTGTGGAGGCTGAGTATGTGGAAGAGACTGAGTGTGTGGAAGGTGGGTTGTGAGAGGGCTGTGTGGTGGAGGAAGTAGGCCGAGTCTGGTGGAAGGTAGAGTGCGTGGAAGGTAGAGAGCGTATGGAGGCTGAGTGTGTTGAAGGTGGAGTGTGTGGCAGCGAAGTGGATGGATGGTGGAATGTACGGAGAGTAGAGAGTGAAAAAGGAAAGTGCAGCAGTTTGTGGAAGGGTAGAGTGAGTGTGTGGAAGGTGGAGTGTGTGGAGCCCTGAGTGTGTGGAGGAAAGCGATATCAACAGCAGATCATAACACACGCGGCTGAACTGAACAAGATACACAACCTGAACCTTTTCTTCTCCCAGTATGGACGCCGAACCTCAGCCTCTTCCATCACCGACTTAAATCATTCATTATTCTTCTAAAAGAATACAAATTTCTTCCCAATTATTGCCTCTCAACTTAAATATAATTACCATTACAAGTCAGTTAAGGTCGATAATGTCTAAGGCGAGTTTCGTTTCGATGGCTGCTAAGAGCCAAAATTTCTATCACCTGCGATAAATAAGAAAAAAAAAAGTCACAATAATGCTCAAGGTAAAACAATTCAGTACTGAGGTACGATAATTCACAAGTATGATACATCAATTCAAGGGTATGGGATAACATTGTACGACTAAATTGCTACAGCAAAGAGGTTGAATAATACTTATTATTATCATCCCTTACAAGGAGCTAAGGAAGACAGCATTACGCAAGAAAAGGTACAGGAATTATCAGCTGTGGCGCCGGCCGGCCAGGATGTTCCAGTTTTCACTTTCCGTGAAGTTATCGTACGTCTGACAGTGACTCCAGCGGCAACAATATAATCACGAACGTCTCGTACCGTACTCCACTGGCCACCCGGAGCATCGAGTTAGCACGGGTAAACAGGGGACGTGGATTGCGTGACTTTCATAATGTTTAACAATGAATTTTGTGCTATAATTCACAGACCCACCGTGTTGTAGTGATGTTTTCCACAGCTGGGAGCTAGCACTGCCTTCCCGCACTGCCGTGTCACCCTAGCTCCTCTGAAGACCAAACCAAACAAGCCCAAAACTGGTTATTGATTTTTTTTTTTGCCCACACGAAAGGGAATCATTCACCATAATCCATTACATTAGGCGAACGGATCATATTCTAATGAACGCGTGAGATATACTGAAATCAGGTGTGCCAAGGAGTTAGATGACTACGAGTGTATTAGATGATGTATTTGAATGCAACTGCACGAAAGGAGGGAAGGTGGGGAGCACTGAAGGGTTGTTGGGCGGGAGACAATGTGTGTGTGTGTGTGGCCAGCCTAAATAACCGGCGCTCGCCGTAACTCTTTTGACACTTGGCCATCATCACCAGGGCCTCCTTCCCTCTCCCTACCATCTCTCTCAGAATGTACTGATTATCTGGAAGGGGCAGCGAGGTGTGTGACAGCCAGACGACCCCCTAACTTGAAGAAACTCGTCTTGCTTTTGATTTTCTCTTGTGCGGCAGCTGGTCGTGGCCGGGGCACCACCGCTGGCGGCTCCCCTAACCAAACACTGCCATCCCCACAGACTCTAAAACCGCACCGGCTCTCGCCTTACCTCGTCAAGCCATGAAAAAACTAACAGCTACCACTGGAGAGGCATCGCCCGTATCGCCTTTCCTACACTCCCACCACCGCGTTCGCCTCCTCGCTGGCTTTTACCTCGTCTTATAGCAGAGACTACGTCAGGGTCTGGATACCTGTATGGCTTTGTTGTAAGGACGTGCTCGCGTCAGGAAATATTCCTGTGTGAAATGTCATTAAGGAGAGACAACAGTTCTATGGGTAATTACGACGAAATTATACCTTAAGGTAGTGTAACAGGTATTATTAAACCGATTATTATTTTCCTTAGCATCGAACACGATGATTGAGTAACGTAAACATAGAGTAAACCAGTGATGTCATTACTGAAAATGATCATAAGTTTACATCAAATAATTATTCACTTCAAAATCTTGTTTACGTCGGTACGATACAGCCCTCCAGCTACTTGGCCAACCAAGGACAACCTCTCTGTGTGATCTCATCTTGAAGCGTAAGGGAAAAAAGAAGTCCTCCCATGGCTAGATAATTCTGGACTGAAGATCCTGTTTTGGGGGTACCAGAAAAGCCTTTTCGTATTATATGAAGGATCCCTCAGGTTTTCCATGTTATCTTGTGGGAAACTTCAGCTGAACATCCCAAGTTCCCGTTGTCTTAAGGATAGGAAAACCACTTCACATCGGTGTCTCTGGCTGACCTTCCTGAGAACCAGGTGGGGGAGGCAGACGGCACCAGTGGTGTGTATGGGGGAGGGAGGGGAATCCTTAAAGTGGTGACGCATCCACTCCTCCAACACCCTGGGTTATTAAGGTTATATAGGCGCACCCCACGCGCCAAGTACGTGTCCAGGTCCCCCCACAGGCGACACAATAGGAGCCCAGGCTTTCCCCCAGGGAACACTGTGTTAATCATTTCTGTAAACTAACCTCCTATGGCTACTTTTGATGCGCGTTTGACAACGTTCATGATCATAATTCTTTTTTCTTTTCGAGCCCAAGAAAATCCTTATCTCTACTTGTGCATCATGAGGGCCTCTCATCCCAGGCCTACAGCAGCAATGGACACCGGCAGCGGCGGCGTACACCTGCTTTACGGGCAGGTCAGGTGTGTGCTCAAGTCTGGACCCCTCCTGCAGGGGGTGGCTAATTACACACACACACGACCGAGTTATACATCACACACCTTCTGTGTAATGGGCTTCACTAAGACAACTGGCCACAGCAACACCTTACTGACACCACAGCTGGCCACGGCAACACCTTACTGACACCACAGCTGGCCACGGCAACACCTTACTGACACCACAGCTGGCCACGGCAACGCCTTACTGACACCACAGCTGGCCACAGCAACACCTTACTGACACTACAGCTGGCCACAGCAACGCCTTGCTGACACCACAGCTGGCCACAACGACGCCTTACAAGCGTCACATGTGGCCACTGTTGGCCACAGATTCATCGACTTGGAAGCAGCGTTCTGTGGTGCTGTTCCATTAATCTATGTGTAACTAAATGAATCTTGAGGTATATGCTGGGTGTATGTGTGAGTGTGTGTGTGTGTGTGTGTGTGTCCCTCCGAGGTGGGCGAGGTCCTCTGGCTTCCAAACCTCCTGTTGGGGTCACAGGTCTGGAAGACTGGAACACGTCCTCATTCCAGACCTCTACACCCCCATGACCTTGCTACTAGTGGGGTACAGAAATCTGTGGTATGTAGAAATGGGGAGGATTTTTGGTCTTGATAATTTCTAAATCATATCGCACGAACACTGTTTTCCTCTTTCTGACTAGATAATTTCATTAAGAGGAAATGTGTCCAAAAATTATGTAAGAAACAGCATCCCATCATCCACTTTATAATGTGAGAGTCAGGGCCAGATCAGGGCTAGCCCTGAGGGCCAGATCAGGCTCAGCCCTGAGGGCAAGATTAGTCCTAGCCTTGAGGGCCAGATCAGGCCCAACCCTGAGGGCGAGATCAGTCCCAGCCCCGAGGGCCAGATCACTCCCTGTCCCAAGGACCAGATCAGGGCCAGCCTTGAGGGCCAGATCAGGCTCAGTCCAAAGGGCGAGATCAGGCCCAGCCTTGAGAGCGAGACTAGGCCCAGCCCTGAGGGCCAGATCAGACCGAACATGAGGGCAAGTTTAGTCCCAGCCCTGAGGGCGAAATCAGACCAGACATTAGGGTCAGACCAGAATCAGTCATGAGACCAGTGGTGACGACCAGACCAGGCCCAGTCATGAGGTCGTCGTGACGACCAGTTATATACACTTGCCACTTCATGAGGGATGATAACCCGTTCTCTTCTCCTCATTACCGTATGATGCGAAGTCCCTTGTACCTCACTACGACCAGGGCCACCACAGGTGTAGAGGGCTATCACAGGTGTATAGGGCCATCACAGGTGTATTGGAACATCACAGGTGTACAGGGCCACCACAGGTGTACGGGGCCATTACAGGTGTAGAGAAACGCCACAGGTGTACAGGGTAATCACAATTGCATTGGAACACCACAAGTGTCTTGGAACATCACAGGTGTTGCTGGGTTACTGGGGCACTACAGGTGTACTAGGCCATCACAGGGGTACCAGGGCACTACAGGTGTACTAAGGCGACATCGCAGTACACCAGGGCCAAAACAGATGTACTGGGGATAGTGTCTTCCATACATTTACCAGTTCAAACAATTTCGATTACAGTTGCTTCTGTACCTGACCCGTGGGGACATCATATAACAGTCGTGGTATAGGCGTCACCGTCAGTAGGACAGGGTCACCATCAGGAGGAGAGGTTCAGCGTCGGGAGAAGAGGTTCACCGTCAGGAGGAGAGGTTCAGCGTCGGGAGGAGAGGTTCACCGTCAGGAGAAGAGGTTCAGCGTCAGGAGGAGAGGTTCAGCGCCAGGAGGTGAGGTTCAGCGTCAGGAGTACAGGTACACCGTCAGGAGGAGAGAGGGGTCCGGCAGGAGATGGGTGCCCCCTGGGGCTGGAGTATATCCTCACCTAGCAATAAACACACTCCTGCCTACACGGCCTCAGGTTTCACCCACTAGGACTGTGGTGGCCAGGTTCATTTCCCTGCCCCAGTACTGACCTCTCTCTCTCTCACTCTCTACCTCCCTCCCTCTAGCAGCGCCCTCACACAACCCTCTCCCTTCTGCCACTCACTCCCTCCCACGTCCACACACCCTCCTACCACCCATTCCACCCTCCCACCACTACTCACATTCCTGCCAATTACGACGCCTATCGCCAAGGTGCTGGATCATCCCTCACCCCCCCGCCAGCTCAACCTGTGCCCACTCATCCCCCTGCCCATTCATCCCCTTCCCAGTCACCTCAGTCCACTCATTCCTTGCCCACTCACCCACTGCATACTCCTCACGGATCCACTGCAGCAGCAGCAGATTCATTAGCAACAGAAGTACAGTAAACAGAACAAGTTTCCTGCATGCCATCACCGAGGTTGTGGCTCTGTGGGAGGGGGACTATTTTGGCACTGTTGTAGCACTGTAGTTAATCTATTGTGGCACTGTGACGGCAGTGCTTTATCATTATGATGGACATATTGTGACACTGTTATCACACTGCTGGCACTGTTGTGGCACTGTGATGGCGCTATTGTAGCACTATCAAGGCTCTGTTGTAGCACTGTAGCAGTGCTATTACACTGCCATGGCAATACTGTTATGGCACTGTGGCTGTATTGTTGTGGAGTCGTCATAGCACTGTGGTGACGGTGGCAGTGACTTCAGCGTGACCGTGGAAGCAGTGTGACAGCGCTGTGGTGTCACTGTGGTGTTTATCATAAGACCAGTGATAGTGGTGGCAGTGGCGGGAGGGAAGGGCTGACAACACCCACCCCCCCACCTGCCAACATTCAACATGCTCACTGATGACAATGGATGGCTGACCACCGCAACGACATTGATGAAATTAGAGGCAGTGGAGTAGTGATCCCCACTGCATACACCCCCAGCCGTGGGTGAGGCAGCAGCGCCCCCACCAGGAGCCTTGAGCTGTGTGGCAGTCGTCAGGCTTTCTCTACCGCCCCCTCCACACGCCTCCTGGTCGTCCTCCACACGCCTCCTGGTCGTCCTCTACACACCGACTGGTCGTCCTCCATACACTCTTGCTGGTCGCCCTCCACACACCTCTTGATCGTTCTCGTCGCGTAACTTCAAGAGAATTTTGGGCACGTATCATATCTGGTCACAATACAAGGACCTTAAATGAGACTGAAAAGTCCCTAATGATATTTGACACCCATGACATCAACAACATACGCACTGACAGGTATCGTATGTTGATGGATACGTACAGTCAACAGCATGAGAAGGAGAGATGACGTTCGCTCTGACCTCCATCGGCAGAAAAGACAAAAGCGCATCAGTAGCAC
>JAUUDW010011250.1:0-17336 GCA_032361385.1 Panulirus guttatus | reverse complement strand
CATTAAACTTCATACTGACTAGATGATGTATTTGGCTTATATTGACTGCCATGACATCAAAAGTAAATGAAAAGCACCATTTCAAGGTTTCTACTTTGTAATCTAAATGAAAAGACCTGAATTACTTAAAATACCAAAACAGAACTATAGAGTCACAAAAGAAATGCATCAAAATAGTTCTTGGGAGAGTGAAAAATACACACATGTATGAATTAACTATGTTTCTAAGACTTGCTTTTTCGAGTTAATATATCTGTAGTTTCTTTTATTCCCTTTCTCTTCATAGAAGTTACTATTAAAGCAATAGAAAACAGCATAGGACAGCTATGTAATCTGAACTCTGCTGACCTAGAGAACAAACTGATTACCATGCAATGTGATTCTCAAATGATAGCACAAGATGTCATAACCAGTTTCAGGTCATTAATCTCAGTACAGAAGTATCCACATTCAGAGGTGGTATTTCTGCAGAAAGCTTGTTCTGTGTGAATCAGTCTTTCAATGTGAAAACAAAAACTAAATACAATATCAAACTGTTCTTAAGCATCTCACACCTAAACAACTGAATTAGACTGGAAATGACTGATTACAAACCAAACTGTAAAATTAACACACAGCATGCACTCTATATCTGCAAAAGGTAAACTTCAACATGTTAATTTTCTGTATTACACATTTTTGCATCAGGAATATTTTGAGAAGCAAGGTGTATGGAAGGTAGACTGCCAAAGAGCTGATGAACAAAAGGAAGACTGAGTTATTCAAAAGTTTTGGCAACAATGCTCTAAAGCTATGAAATTACAGCTGAGACTGCAGCTTCTACCTGAGTCAATGATGAAACACTGTATCCTAAACCCTTAAAGTGCAGATACTTATACATACATATACAGTGAATCAAAATATACATCAATGAAGCACATCTATCTTGAAGCTCCTTTTTTTCTTTTTTTTTTTTACCTTTGTGGGGATTTCAGTCTTGAAACTGTCTTCCAGGCATCACAGTTAGGTGATCGACAATATGCTCTTAACTCATCTAAGGCTTTCCGAGTTTCTACATTAGCTTGCAATAAGTATTCTTCTTCTGTCAACCGTTTAACTTTTGGAGGAAAGCGTCGACGCCTGAAATATTCAAGGAAAAGTACAATACAAAATGTGCAACTTTCTTTGACTTTGAACTTCCCATTGCCAGTCTTACCTTTACTCATCTTATAAATGAAGTACAACACGCCAACATTTAAGATACTGTAAGTTAAAATCAACATGTCTTCCCAGTATGCATTTCTTGTGAATGTGTGTTTTGCTGGGTATGACCCTATATTAGGAATAGTCTTTATGTTTGTATATTAATCCTCACTTTCTCCCCATCTCTTGTATAACACTTGACAACATGTAATTCACATGATTCTCTGTTCTAAATAATAAATCATTTTTTCCCCAGGGAAAAAAAGTAAATCATTCACATATCTCCTGCTTGAAGTACATAAGCTGTGTAAGGTAAAGATTGTGTAGATGTGAATACTGTTTGCTAATGGGTTAAGTGTGTGCCTGCTGGAGACACTGGACATATGGAAGTAAATCACGTACTCTGTAGTGAAAGACCCCCCAAACAGCAACTGATAAGTATCACCAAGCGCACGCTGATGAAATGATCAAAAAGAATCGTCACATGTCTTAGCAAACACTGGCTACTAATCTTGACATTTCACGTGACCAAGTACAGGTTATTGTTGCTAATAGGTACTAAGAAGTGTGAGCATGATGGGTTCCCAGATGCTGACCGAGGCAATGAAAAAGTATCAGCTACATGTTTAGCTCAATGGCTAACAGTATCCACACATACACAATCACCACCATGTACAGCTTTCACTTGCCAGTGAAAGAAGGCAGGTGGAATGTTTTCTGCTATTAGAAACTCAACAACTGCATGCTGTTTTAAATGGATTGACAATTGAGTTGTCAATGTCTCCTATGGTGACTGATGTAGCTGTGAAATCTCTGGTGACATAATCAAAAATCTTTACAGTAATGGGTGGGAATAACTAATAAACTGACTGAACTTTAGTTCATCCAGCTATATGAACCTGTTCAAGAGTACAAAAATGCCCTTGAGTGTATAATTACCTATTATTACAGGAAGGGGAGGAAGTTTTACCCTTTTGGGGCCCCGTCTCTTGAACATTCTCTACTACCTTACAACTTAAATTCATGTATACTGTCTGCATTAACCATCTCCTTGGTCATTATATTCATATCATCTACCATCTTCATTCTACTTAGGCTCACCTATGTCTACCCATCCTGGGCCTCTGTATGTGAGTGCATGTGTGAGCTCCCAGTATCTGACAGCGGTTTGTTTAGATCTAGGAACGTGGAAAAGTTATGCATTGCACATTCATCCACTGCTCCAACTGACAGCTTTCACAAAGGGTGTGAATTATCTATCTAGATTTGTCCTTCATCCTTCTCTTGTGTGATAGCCCCTCAAGAAAAACACAGGGGAAAATAAGGCAAGGTGGAAGGTTACAGTGAGGGAATTTACACCTTACAATCAGCAGAAAAACAGAAGGAACACTAGGATGAGATGAAAGACCAAAGGGAAGAAATAAGCTAAATGGTCAGATAAACAGAAGACAAGAAAAGAAATAATGAAATAGCAGAAAAAAAATGTTAATGAGTGGCAGGGATACATTAGGAGAAGCAAAGACTAGCACGCAAGCAAAGTGAGGGCACAAACAGTAGAATGATCCGAGATAAAAGAAACAAGAGGGTTAAGATGGAAGACATATGTGAGGAAATATGCTGGTGAACGGCAATAAAAAGCTCAGTGAGTGTGAGATTGTATGATAACTAGATTATATATAAGGAGTAGCTCCAAAGGCAATCTTTCATGAGTTAAATGGCATTTAAAGTTACATTAACTCTCAGCAAAAAAAAAAGACGTACTGCAGTGATGCTCCTCTAAATTCACTATTTAGTTTTTCTCATTGCCTCTTTATATTAGTTGAGAAGTTCTATAGATATCCCCTAGAAAACTTGAAAAACTAGGTATTCGGAATTATATTGTGAGAAATTCACAATTGACAAGTGCTCTTCAGGCAAAAGATAAAGAAATCATAAGCAAACACTAATAATGAAAATCATTTACCCATATGACAGCTTAGTGAGTTACACTACTTAAGTTCCATGCTACTACAGTGAATATATAGACTTCATCATTACCACCTTGGAAGTTAAGGGAAACTGTAAAAATGCAAATATCAAAATATAAAGTGCAAAATTCATTTCAACTGTAAAAGAGAGGATGGGAGACACATTACACTGAACACTGTAAAAGTTTCTCCTGCTTTCAGACTTTCCTTTCAATAACAGGAAGTAACTAAAACACTGGCAATACACTACTACAGATGATTGAGCAATTAACAAAAGCAGCATGTTCGGGCTTACCAGTATGTCTGAAACTTTGACTTCCACTTATCAGGAATATTATGATAGGTTACCATGATGATGACAAGACCAAGTGTTGCTTCACGATATTGGCTGCTGAGAAATACTGCTAGCAATGCCACCAACTGCATGGCCCACTGAACTAAGTTGATTGAGCGTTTGTCTGTCAATGGGCCATAGCGGTAAACCATAGCAAAGCTGATCAAACCTGCTACCACCACATAACCTGTTTTAGAAATATATCATCAAAGATGTAAACGTCATATATGAATATACAATAATAAGCTTATCTTCACATCTATCAACAGTGTTATTATAATTCACTTGCTTTGGCTGCATTTGCAATGCAGTTTTACTTGGTAGCCTGTTTTATATTTCAAATTCGAGTTTAAACTCAAAATCAATACTGTTTCCCACTTTCCTAACTCTTTTTAATCCCTCAGACCTCTTAGTTTTCCTTCCATGTGCTACCTTATTCTTTTCAAATATTTACTTTTTCATCTGAGAGCAAATGGTTTGTCTAGAAAACAAGTAATGAGCAGAATTCCAGGGCAAAAACTAAAAGTGTTTCTATCAAAACACTAGCTTATTATGGCATTGAAGAGAAGAAAATTAAAAATAAAAGAATACTAATTATCAATATACTGAAGACATTGTTATATTACTGCATGATGGAAATACAAAGTCAGCGTTTGTTTGAAGCTTTCAGGTAAAGTTGAGCAGCCTCTAATAATACATTCAGAGCTGGGTAAATGCTTTTTTGAATTACATACTAAGCAATCTTAAGTGATGCACTGAAAATGGGGAGAATAACGATCTTTAAATTCCATATAAAGTGTTTCATTTTCTTCTTCTTGCATGGCAACACCAGGAACGGATGAAGAAGAGGCCTCATTTGCTCACACCCATTCTTAAGATGTCATGTATAATGCACCAAAACCACAGCCCCTTTAACCACAAGCAGGCCCTATAGACCTTTCCATAATTCCTCCGGCTGCCTCATACGCCCTGGTATGGTTCAGTCCATTGACATCACATCAACCCCTGTATACCATATCATTCCAAAGTACTTTACCCTGTGCATGCTTTTCAACCTCCAGTATGTTCAGGCTGAGGGCACTCAAATTCTTATTCTATCCATCCTTCCATCTCAAATTTAGTCACCCCCTTCCCCCTAGCACTTCCACTTCTGAGATATATCCTCTTTTTTCAATCTCTCCTAACTCATTCACTCCATATGTTTAACCCAATTAAGCACCCTCTATTCAGTTCTCTCAACTTTACTCTCATCACCAAATCTCTCTCTAACCCTATAATTACCTACTGGATCAAACCTACTCACACCACATACTGTCCTCAAATATTTCCCTTTCCACATTCACCCTCTTCCATCATTCTCACCTATTCCCATGACTCACATCCATACAACACCGTTCAGACTAACAGACCTTCAAAAATACCCATGTTCACACTCACAGATAGTGACCTCTCTCTCCACACATTCTTAAATACTCCATGAAAATTTACATCCTCACCCATCCCATGACTCACTTCAACTTCTATGGTTCCATTTGCTGTTATGTCAACTCACAGGTATCCAAAATACTTCATTTCTCCCACTTTTCTCCATTCAAACTCACACTCCAAGCAACTGGTCTCTTTACACTGCTAAACCTAATAACCTTGCTCTTATTCATATTCACTCTCAAGTTTCTCCTTCAGAGCACTTTCCCAAACTCATACACCACCTTCTGCAGTCTCTGACCCGACCTACTACCAATGCTGTGTCATCAGCAAACAACAACTGACTCACCTAGCCCCCCAAACCCCCATCCCAGCAGACTTCACACATGCCTCCCTCTCCAAGTTCCTTACATTTACCTACCAGACCACCCTATCAATAAACAAATTAAGCAGCCATGGTGACATCACAAACCCCATCCACAGACCCACCTTCACCTAGAATCACTCACCCTCCTCTACCTACACACAAACACATGGGCCACATTCTCTTGATAAAACTGGCTTTAAAAAGGCAATTTTAAATCTAACCTTATAAAGACTTTACTTCATCACTCTGTTCACACAGAGTAACTCAAGAACAGTCAAAAACCTGGCACCTACCAACAGCAATAGCATGATTCTCCTTCAAGACAGACAAAAAGTTCTGCCAAAGGTACTGGATCAGGTATACAGTCAAACCCCAGCCACCAATCATTAACGTCACTGCACCAGATTTCTGTTAAACAAGTTGATATATCAAAATTGTTCCTAAAGGAGGAAGTTAACCAAATATCAAAAATGGGCTTATATATTTCATCAACTTATACCTACATGGAGAAAACTGTTCTAAACATCAATGAACAGGTTATCTTTTAACTTCTTAACATCCACATTGAGAAATAACTTACCATGAAAGAGGACAAATATCTAGGTTATCATTAACATAAGCTATCAAATTAATTACAAAATAAGAATAATACTTCCACTAATTTGAATAATTCTAACTAAATGGATGATGAAATCTCTAAAGCAATAGTCTCTGAAATCAACTTTTCTGTAAAGTATTAAATTCCAATCACTCTTGACATCCATCTAGGACTGACATCCACCAAAGGTAATGAAAATATAGATTATAGTTTCTATAATATCTTAATTACATCATTAGATTTGACTTCAGATACAGTAAAAGAATGTTTCAAAGTGTAAGACATTGCAATAAACTAACCTTAGGAACAAGTCTTGCTAAAATGTAAACAAGTATAAGAAGGGATCCCAAAATTCCAATTGTAATTCCTGTTGTGTAATGGAAGAATACATTCTTTGCAAGATATTTGGCAGCAAAGAAGAGTATCATGGCACTGACAAGGGTCACAACACGCCAGAAGTCCACCCCTGGAACACAGCAAGGCAAGTCACTTGTAACTGTAACCTGTTGTATTAATGCTGAAATCATAAGCATAAGCAATTATAAGTATATCAAATGGCTTTACCACTTATGGGTAGGTGAATGGCTGAACCTACAGTGTCCACAAAAAACTCTGCCTCCCCATAAATTTTCAAAGGTAGTATCATACTGACATCTTCATACTTTTTCATCTCTCCTTTGGCCTTGATTACCATCTGCAGATGTTTAAGTCCATGTTTTGGGTCCACAGGGTTTTGATCCGAATGAGGCAAGGTACTGATAAGGTGCTGCAGGAAGTAGCCACCCAATGGTGTGTTCAGAGCACCTAGAACTCTCAAATGTACCCATATATTCTTGCTCCTATGCAAGAATTCAGGCTTTCTCCTCCTTTGAAAGGTAAGAGCCAATCACCTAGAAGAACAAGTGGAAGAAATACAGTACCCAGAAGCAAAATTCCCAAAATGAAGTGGGATCCAGGGAAAGTAAAGAAAGATAACCCTCCCCGTAAGATAGCATGAGGTACAATGAGGCACGAAGCTGGTGCTCACAATGTTAGAAACATAAGTCTCAGTGACGACGAACAATGATTTCACCCTGGGAACATCAAAAGCCTGCATCCACAAAAATATTTTACTGTATATTGCATTTGAAAATATATGGGGGCAGAGGATGTTTTTTGTGCACAACGTAGTTGCAAGTGAAAGTTGGGCTTTGGAAGAAGTGTAGGATTTAACGAAGAAGGAGTAGGAAGTGCATATATGTTAATAAAATATTCTTCATAAAAGTTGTCTTTTTATGGACACATCCATACTGAAGTACACACTCTAAGATCATTACCAACATTTACTTCCCTAAACACTTCTTTCCTGCTCCCTACTGCTAAATTTCAACCAATTTCAACACCATCTCAACCCTAGATTTGTATTCAGCGTGAAAATTAGTCCCCATGCTGAGATTATTAAGCAAATCTATTTCCATTAATAAAATTATGAAAATTGCAGGTATTAGTTTGGGGTATTTTTAGCCCTCAAAACTTTTTTTTTCAAATTGAAATTAATATAACCGAAAAGCTTCTATACTTGAAATAATCATGGAACATATCTGATAATGATTCCCCAGCAAAAAGACACCCATTAAATATGAAGCAAATAAACATATTAATCATTAGATACTTCATTACAGTCCTTAATGACCCCAGAAACACCATTCCAATCCTAGATTCGTATTCAGCATGAAAAATAGTCCTCATACTGAAATTATTCAGGGAATATATTATCCTTCGAAATTTACCAAAAACTGCAGGTAGTTGTTCAGAACATCTTACATCCCCCAAGAAAATTTAATTGAAATATAATATAATGAAACACTTCTGTACCTGAAGTATTCATGGAAAATATCTTACATTGCTTCCCGAAGCAAACGGATACCCAGTAAATAAGAATGAAAACAATCAAATGTGAATTTCACTAATCAATTATCTTTCATAATCACCCATTCAAACTATACAAATAACGTTGTAAAGTTATATTAAGTTATTACACATCTTTTTTTGGACAATACGAAACCATATTATGGAAGAATTTGGCATCTCAAGTGTGACGCCCGGCGTTGCCGCTGTCGTAAACAAATATCAGCTGATCGCAGAGGGCGGACGATAAACACAGCGCAGGAGTAAACGTACAAGCTGAGAAAGAAGCTGAGCTTTATAAGAGCTTATCACAGATTTTGTTAAAAAGTTAATCATCCCAAGAATTGCAGTATGCCAATCTCAATTTCTGAGGACCACAGGACTCAACTCTCGTTGTTAGTGACACAGGAGACACCTGTGGTGAAGGAATTTTGTCGACTGGCAAGTCAATTTCTGAGGCAGGGAGTCAACCCTAGGGTTTTTAATTCTGCAGCAAATAAGTTGGGTGTTCAACCATCCCAGGTAAATATTATGGATAAATCCAACTGAAGAAAGTTAAGGATTGCTACCCAATTAATATTTTCACATGAATCCTTCCTACTTGTACTTTGGCAAGGGGTTTGAATGCAAGTTTCACTACGCATTGCTATAAACCTTGGATAGTGAGTTATTTTCTTCTGCAATGCTAGTGTAGCACTTAAAGAAAACAATAACTGGCATACAATACTTACTAGCACTTACTTTAACTCAACTCTAGTAAATAAAGCCATAGTACAATAGGAGAAAATTTGTCAGCTAGAGGATGGATGAGAGAATGTGGCTTTTCTTAGTCTGTTCCTGGTGCTACATCACTAACGCAAGAAATGACAGACAAGTACGGAAAAGAAAAATTAAGTATTAGTTTCTCTAAGCAACTCCATATAATTTACTCAATCATATTGGCTACTGGTCTTTGAGTTTCTTATGTGCTACTTTCTTAGAAAACAGGCAGTTATTCATGGTTCCACCATTTTGGTTTCATTTTGAAAAGACTATCTAGTAAGCACTGTCACATATGTCCCATCTACAACAGTGTTTCTCAAAAGACTTTTTACCTCTGTAGTAGTTACTTGTGGGCAAAAATGAATTCCCATACCTCTTTCTGTTTACACCTAAAGGGATAATAGGCATTGTGGCAAACAAATCTCAAGGCACAGGGTCATCGGAGAAATCTCGCTGAGAGACACTAAAGGTTTTCCAAGCCATAATTATATTGTTTTCATCAACGACACTGCCCCAGACATGCCTCTAAGAGGAGTGTGAAGATCATAAAAATCTGCAAGTGTAAAATCTAATACTTTTTTGTGACTCATGTTGAATAGTAAGTATTACATGCAGTGATAAAAGTCAGCTCAAAAGTCTTTGTTAGTGATCACTTGTACCAAACTCTTCTCCAATTTCAACATTATGATCAAGATCCTTGTTTGTAGCTAGAAGTAAATCTAATTTGTTCTCGTCGTGAGTATTAAAGCACCATCAAGTAAGTGAAGGCAGTGTCCATACCCTCAGTTACTGGACAGGGATTCCACCCATTTAGATATTGGTATGTTAAAATCCCTCATGATCTAACTGTTTATTACAAATATCTGCCAACTTATCAAAAGTCTTGTCTACCTTTAGGGTCTAACCAGGGGGCCTACAAACTAGTGCAACTGTTAACAATTATTTTCTGACAAAGCTTATCTTCAGTTCCCACAAAAATGAAGGTGATATCAATATCTAATGCCTTTTTGTATGGTTACCATTTGAACAAAAGTGATATTAATAAATGGATAAAATGAAGAGACTTTACGATCAATACTGGGCGCACAGAAAATATGAATGAATATGAAAGTTTAAGTTTGAATGAACTTGAAGATTATAGCCATGAAAGATATTCATTATACATAACAATAAATTAAACATTAAAGAAAAATGTAAAGAAATCTTAAAATTTTACAATAGGCAAGAAACTAGGAAATTAAGTCCATAAGAATCCCTTATAGTATATCAGAAAGGCACCAAACAAAAATAAGATAGTCCAGCAAGAAAGATGAAGGGACTTCCTTATGTTAAACTAGTCCAGCAAGAAAGATGAAGGGACTTCCTTATGTTAAACCATTCAAAAACAAACCCTGTTGGGAATGAGGAGAATACAGAAACCCCCGAGATAAGATAAATTATTAAAACAGTTCCAGGTGAACACAAAAGTTAGTTATGCATTATGTGTGATGTTAGATGATAGAAGTATTGTCAAACAAGCAGCATATATGGTGAGCCCTATGTGGCAGTCATATCTCAAGGCAAAATATCATCAGAGGAACTCTTAGACACTAGGTTTCATAGATAACAATACACACCACATCTGTGTGAATTAGAGTAAGACTCAAAACCACACAACCTTGGAACTTTGATATATGGTGCTCTAACCACTTGAATATTATGCCACTATGGAAAAGATATAAAGGTGTAAATATATATATGCAACTTTCAAAAGGGATAGTACAGTGGGAACCAAGATATCAGAATGAGAGTTAGAGGCAAGAAAACTGCCAGAATTTAAAGAAATGAAATGAAAACAAATGTAGGCCATCTGGTGTGCCAAAAGTTATCATGAATAGTGCAACTTACAAAACTCTATGCATGTGAACTATCATGTGTAACAAAAGAAAGTCTTACTGAATACAAGCAGATGATATGGATTTTCTGAGAAAAAGATGGAAGAGATGGAATAGATGAGGTTAAGCATACAGAAATCAGTGGCAGCAACAGTGTTTCAGAGAAAATTATTAACAAACTATACAGTAAAGCACTTAGTGGTAGAGATACATGAAGATAACTAAAATTAACTATTTTTGTGAGGAATATAGATTATGTGCAGATAGATATGTAGCCAGAAAAAAATGTCCCATCAGTTATAGGGTATTTGAAGAAGTTTTGATTAATTATATGGAACCTGATTCAACCACTTAAATATTTTCAGTATCTACACTATTAGCTCTCACATGGTGATCTCATTAAAAATTTTTGTAACTTTCAGGTAGAGGATGCTATCCAAGCACTTGTTTTCCTCCTGTCATACTGTACACAGGTAGCTGCCTCTACACTGGAGTTTCAAGATCTCACCGTTTCTATAGGCTTTGCTGAAGATGCAGTTAAAGTACTGACAGAGGCATACACTGATAATAAGCTGGAATTAAAGAAGTACTTAAAATCAATGGGAGTTCAGGTAAAATACCAAAATAATGAATTTATATGTCAACATAATTTGCATCCTAAGACCCTTCAAACCACCCAGCTTCCCCTCTTTCTACAACCCTATATCACTTCTGTCTTCAGTATCCAAATTCTGTGAAAAACTGATCCACACCAGAATCAAATAAATTATTCCACTCGCACATACACAATATGACTTTAAACCCAAACACTCCACCGCCACAGTACATAATGACCTCTCGCAACATATCCTTGAAGGCTTCGCCAACAGTCCCTTCCCCACACAATACTAATGGCAACAAATATCAACAGAGCATTTGAAACTGTCCCCCAAGTATCTTTCACAATAGATACTTGACACCACCCTCCACAACTATGACAAAAAGTGGTTGGCCAATTTCATAGTTGTGGTAGAGTCACTCACAATGGCTTCACCCATGTACCTACCACTTGTAACCCAACCTTACATAGTTAACCACCCACCTTGTATTCCTTGTAACCTTACCTAATACAGTCACCCAACCTTATATTCTTAAATGCAGTAGTTGAGATCACAATATTTTTCAGATGTTCTTAATGCTGACAGGGCTCTATGATAGTGAGTTACGTTAAGCATTAGTAAGTTGACTATACCTCTACAAGGAAGAGTTAGAATAACGCATATAGTGATTCCACTGCCAATGAGAGGAAGGGCTCTGATAAAGTAAATGCCCCTCTCACAACCTCCCAAAATTTAAGGTATACCCCTATGACTACACTTCCTTGTGTTACTCTGCTGCTAGTGAGGGGGAAGGCTCTGGTGGCAGTGTAGTGGCCCTTCCCAGTACCCCAGCTAACTCAAGAAATATCCCATTCCCTACCCATGGAGTAATATTAAGATTGCTAGTCTTACTTTCTGTGTCATCAAAATGGGACTACTATGCTTGCCGTACCATCTTCTTACTTGTACCATACACCTACTCAATCCTCACTTATTTTCTTCAAATGAGTTCTCTTGCCATCTCCTGACTGCACAATTATTTTGATATATAATCGTGATATATAAAGTCCAACAAGCATATGGCCACTAGTCCCTGGCATCATGGGGTGCTAAGAATCACCAGGTTCCTGCCTGACTACTGCCAATGAGAAGGAAGGCTCAGACTATTAATACCAGCCCCTCCCAAGATCTTTCTAGTAACCTCTCTTCTGTTGAACATCATCTGCCTAGTACCTCTCCTTATATCTTACTTCTCTCTGAGAAATAAGATATGATGATCTCACTAACCCTCACAAACTGAGTGAGAGAAGAAGGAGCAAAATTGAAGGATGTGGGGGAATGCAATGTTAAGTTGTCAGTGTGTGAGTACATTTGGTTATTTGTGGAAGAAAGGAAATCATTGGTAATATGTAGAAAAATTGTAGGAGACAAGACAGAACCTTGAGGGACACCACTTTTTATGGAGATGGCGGGGGGAAGCTGATGCATCAACAACTATGGAGACAGATTGACCAGATAGGAAGCAAAGCGAGGGAGGGAAGCCAAAAAAGGGGAGCTTACAGATGAGACCCCAACTGTATATGAATATATATCTTATTTGGCTTAATGTCTTCTGTTTCTTCAGATACCACAATATCATGATTTAGAATGGCGGTTTGACATCCTTGTTGGTTCACGAACTCTCAGTCACATTGCCGAACCCCTCATTACATTGCAGCTCTCACTGGACACAAACAAAGGTAAGTTACAGTTTCTATGTTAGTAACTAGAGGGAAATCATATGATTTGGAATTTATAAACTGCATTAATACAAAATGTGTTAAATCTTCTAATAATACAGAAAGGTAGGAAGATGACCAACTGAAGTTGTAATTACTTGGTATGCACAATACTTCATCACTGTCAGAGAACAGTAGATTTTAGGAAAAAAATTTATATTGAACCTAATTAATGATATCCATATTTGAATTAGTAATGAGAGTTGTAGTATTTCATGTTATTGATTCAGAAATATATGTTAAGTGTGTAAACTGGAGACATTCATTTCCTTTGCACTTTTAGTAAGTTTAGAATGGAACCAATTTAAGTCTATAGAAAAAAAGGTTTAACAATTGGAAGACTTTTCTATTCGTCCTATGAGCATGAGATATACAGAGGAATCTCATATTAATGTCACTCACAATAATGGAACTCTGGGATTAACAAACAAGCCCCTAGAACATTAAACTTTGTCCAGAAATTAGCTTAATAAATTTGTTAACATGGGGTAAATTTTGTAGATGTGCATATATATTTTGTTTTATAAATGCTATTATTTTATTTCAAAACCTAACTGGCACATCAAGGTACATATTGGAAAAAAAATCCATTTATGTTACCCAAAAATAATGAATGCATCACACAACACATCACCAACAACACTTGCGCTACCATCACCTCTAACAACAATCAGCATGACCATTAGCTCCACCACTACTCACCCATCAGTAACACCACCACCAGCTATACTACTACCACCACAGAAGAGGGTGTGGATGATGTCTGAAAGGTTTGCCACCATCTGCTGATAACAAAGAGATACAGGGAGGATGCAGATAATGAGCCTGACATGACAAATAAAAAAAAAGAGTTCAGTGGAGAATAAAATCATGTTTGACAAGTCCCAAGCAAAAGACAGGGGGATTTCTTTCTTTACAATGAATTTGTTCATCCAGTATACTGTACTCTTATACTGAGGCACAATGCTGGTGGCAGATAAAATGCATTTATTTAGAAATACTATAATATTTTTAATAGTTGTCTCCAGTTTCCTGCATTACCAGAGTAGTACAGGAACAAATGAAGAAAGGCTTCTTTCACCCACATCCATTCTTTAGCTGTCATGTGTAAAGTACCAAGAGCCACAGCCCCCTATCTACAACCAGGCCCAATACACCTGTGGTTTCCCCCAGCCATTTCATATGCCCTGGTTCAGTCCACTAACAACACATCACCCCCTGAATACTTCATCAATCCAGTTCATTCTGTCCAGTACATGCCTTTCATCCTCCTGCATGCTTAAGCCCCAAGCACTCAAAATATTTTTCACTCCATCCTACCACCTCCAATTTAGTTTCCCTCCTTGCCTCATAATGTTCTTTCCAGGTTCTTTTCAGAAGCAAGTCAACTCCTTTCTTTCTTTTTTTGGCCTGCATATTACAAACCATGAAATCCATTTTATATTTCATTCATCAGTCACAAAACCTGTTTTCTTCTTTCTGCTTGTAGCTTCAAGAAAATTTGCACTGGACATATTGATATGATCAAGTATCTCACTAAGTGTACATTTTTCCCCCTACATTCACTTTACAGACACTACATATACAGCTCTTTTCATTTATGCATGATACTTAGAGGAAAGCCACAAAGTTGCTAACTATGCTTATTTACTTTTCCAGGTTGTAATACCCTTCTTTTATCAGTATTAAATATAAATCTTATACTCCTATCAGGCTCCCATGGTACTGAAAATGATGCTGGCAAGGAACAGTTTCAATCAGTGTGTGACAAACTCCTTCTGCAGACTGACCCAAACAATTTAGTTCATTTAACAACTGTGCTGGAGGAAGCACTGCAAGAAGCTCGTGCACACCACTCCCGTCGAATCCACAGGCACCTCAAGTAGCCTTATTAATTAACCAATGTCTAATTAAAAAAAATCATTTTAAAAGAAGTAGCTTCATAATTCAAGCCTGTCTGTATATCATAAGTGTGAGAGTGTGTGTACTTGTATACTACTTACTTATTACCCCTCGAATCCCTTCTATCTTTACGAGGATCCAGCAACATTTTAAAAGAAGTAGCTTCATAATTCAATCCTGTCTGTATATCATAAGTGTGAGAGTGTGTGTACTTGTATACTACTTACTTATTACCCCTTGAATCCCTTCTATCTTTACGAGGATCCAGCAACCCTTAGGAAGCTGGCAATGTCCAGTGATCAGGACCACAGGTCATAAAGTTTTGTAACTTGAGCATCTGTGTGTGGATGGTGCAGGGCAACTGAATACGAATAGTAAGCACTCAGTGTCTTCTTTATGCTAGATGCATTATAGGTATGAAGGGTCTTGGAATATGATGAAATGGTGTTTGCAGAGATGATGATAACCAGAGACTAAGCACGAGAGTGTGACTTGTATTTGCCTAGGGACTGTGGTATTCATGATGCAGGACCTCTTTACTCTAAAGACATGTTGTTTCCCAAAGAGGAGTTTCTCCTAGAGGAAGTTTCTCCTATGTAGGAAGTAATTGTTTTTGGTTTCTGGTTATCTTTTCATGAGTTTTAAAAACACCTCTCTTGTCAATGAAATGGGCCTGTAATTTAGTAAAATTTCCTGGTCACCTTTCTTAAGGTAGCATGACATTTGCCCTCTTCCATATCTTTGAAACTATCCCTTTTTCCAGTGTCCTACTGAACAATATTTTGAGATGCCTAAGCCAGTGCCTCTGTGCATTCCCTCAGCACTGATGTAGTAACATCCTCCACTGTGAAGACACTTTTAAATTTGTCACTTAGTTCCTCACATATTTCCTTGTCTTCTCCAAGAGTTCTTTGCTCTGTTTTCCTTAGTCTGTGTGTGTGTAATTATCTAATTACTTATGTGTACTGTTCAGGGAGTGTAACATCTGTGGGGCCCCATCTCCTGAACATTTTTTACTATCGTACAACCTCTTAAATTTATGTATGCTGTCTACATTAACCATGCCCTCGGTCATTCTGTTCCATTCAACCAACACTCTTATACAGAAAAAGTATTTCTTTATATCCTTTTTAACAAGTTTCTTACTTAATTTCATTTTAAGTGGTCTTGCTGCGCTATCCCTAAATCTCTCGAAACTGTTCACCATCCACATGGTCAATAACTTTTATGAACTTAAAAGTTGTGATCAGATCACATCTCAGTCTTGTATGTATTTGTAATTACCTATTTGTACCATACAGGGAGGGAGTTTTACACAAGTGTGGCCCTGTCTCTTGAACACTGCCTATAATTGTTTATCTTAACTTTTTGTTGGGTGCAATAACCATGTCCTCTGCTTAAACTAACAACCTTACTCTTATTCCTATTTCTCTCAACTTCTTCCATTTGCACACTCCTCCAAACTCAAACATTAACTTCTGCAGTTTCTCACTTGACTCTGCCCCCAGTGCTGTGTCATCAGCAAACAACAAATGACTCATTTCCAAGCCCCCCACCCCATATTGACTGAATACTCTCTCTCCTTAACCCTAGTGTTAAATGTAAATACACATGCACTGTATGAGAATAGTACAAACGCTGACAAGATTATTCACAAGTAAAAGCAAACATGCAGGCACAATGCTAGTACTTACATCGTATCCTTAGACCAATTGTAAATGCTGTATTTGCTTCAATTCCAACACATGACTGCTTAAAAAGGTCTAATTTGAAAGTCCGCAATCGCCATGGGTAAAAGGACAACCATGATGATTCTTGGTGCTCTTGTCTGACAAATGAAGAATTAGGTCCCTCATAGTGGCGAAAACTGTCTCCTTCAATTTCAAGGCGAAGCTTTCAATAAAAGTAATAATCTTTATCACACAGATGTAATGGTTTTGTCTAACAATATCTGATTAATTCAATGTAGAAAATAGAATACATATACAGCCTTCAGAACAAAGTTATTCTAAAGGAAGATGGCACAGATTCTGATGGTCTTCCTAATGGGGCCACAGGGGCAGAGCCTTTCCATCAACAGGTCGGGGGAAGGAAAGAGAGAGAGAGAGAAGCCACGGTGAAAATTTTATTTAGCATATGGGAGTTCTGAAAACCACTTCTCCTCTCAAGAATTTTTGTATAACTGCAAAGTAATGTTATGAAAGTTTTCTATTTTAATTGACTAAACAGCCTTTTGCTCATGTTAAAATATCTCAATAATTTGGAAAAGTAGGTGGCTCAATCAAGCAAGCAAGGTGCCAGCTGCCTTCAAATGAGAAAACTGTACATAATATTCAAGTGTTGTCTATATCACATTTAATTATCAAAAATTAGTTTAAAGAGTATAAATACTGCCAGTATGTTTCTGTGATCCTTTGAGAGAGAGAGAGAGAAAGAGACTGGTGAAAATGATATTTAGCCTTTAAGAGTTCAAAAAACCACTTCTCCTCTCAAATATTTTTGTATAATTACAAAGATTGATATGAAAGTTATCTGTTCTAACCCACTGAATAACTTTCTGCTCATGTTAAAATTACTGAAAAATTCAAAAAACTAGATGGCTCAATCTGGCAAGTATGAGGCTATTTACATGCCAGCTGCCTTCAAAGATAAAACTGGAAATTTTCTTTAGGTGTTATTTGT
>JAUUDW010011239.1:0-10187 GCA_032361385.1 Panulirus guttatus | reverse complement strand
TGAGTCTTTAGCTCTTCGCCCTCATGATGGTGTTGACATCACAAAAGTAGTGTTACCAACACTACATGCACAAGGGAGCTGTATCACCAGCCTCCAGATATGTTATGAATATGCACAGCTGAATTCCAATACACTATTTCAACTCATCAACCTGTGTCCAAGATTATATTATCTTGCTGTATCCATGGTGATGGGTGACAGTGATGATGCATCAACAAGTTACAGGTGCGTGAGCATGAGCCTATGATTGTGCTTATTTTTTTATGTCCAAAAAATGCAGCAAAACAGAAATATTGTTTTAGGTACAGTGTTTGTCCATCTTTAATCTGACCATCCTGATGTCCAAAGCCAGGACATTCAGCACTGCTTGCATAAGGATTTGCATGTGCTTTGACCAGTTAATCGTGTGATTATATTTTGATATTTTTAGGTAAGTTTTTTCAAGTTTTTACTTGGATTTAGAAAAACTAAATCTGTGGACTCAGTGTAGACAAGACCATAATATTCATTAACAGTAACCCCTGGGTAAGAATTTAAGTACTGTAATTTGCTGGCAGTCTGACTGGGTTCAGAAAAAAAATACTCTGCCAGTAGAAGTTTGAGATTTGCAAAAGAATGAATACTGTACTGCAGTCATGCACTTAGGGAGAGTCTTTTTTTTTTTTTTTATGTTGCTTGTAATGCATTTTCTTCGTATTGAAAGACTTTTAAGAATATAATTTATATCACCATTGTTTCCTTACAGATGTTCTTTAATTTGTAGTTGCCAAATCAGTTTACTCAAAATTCAGTTGATGCATCCTTTAACAAATGGAAAGGAGTCATGAGTGAGTTCCAGGGAAAGGGGTGTTTAGGAAGTGGATATATTGTTAGTTCAAAGCTGCCAGTATATAATAACTGCAGTACATCCTCAAGTTTTGCTTAAACTGAGAAGCGTAAGAGTTGCTGTTTATGTGTACACATTAGGAATTTGTAGGCTTGAAAAGAAAATTACTCTTAGAATATTTACCACAATATGTTTAGTGTTATCACCAAAACAATTACTTTTTGGTATCTTCTACTTCATTAAAAGTGTGAGTAGTAATTTTAAAGTTAAGGCCTCTGTAATTTTACCTAATTTCCTTTTGCATACTTTAGGGGCAAAAGAATCAGTGGCATTCAAGTATATAATGGAAATTTGGTACCAGACACGGTTTTTAATTTCTCTGAGAAGTTGTGCCATGTTCAGAAGTACAACCAGCTACAAAGTCTTTTCTGAAATGAAAGTATCACTACCTTCAAGGCCATTTACATTTGTATGAATGTGAGTTTTCCGGTTATTGCCATATGAGAGCAGTATTATGATGATAAACCCCTCAGGATGAGATTTCTGATATTCCCCAAGAGGTACATCTCTTAAGGTTTCATTTTTGCATTATTATTAATGATGATGTGAGAGGAAGACTACCTGGTACATGGGGTAATAGATTGGAAGAGTGCTGAAGGGAGAAAAATGGGGGAAGAATGCAAGGAAAGGTGTATGCAAAGGAGGCATGGAAGGACAGGGTGGGGACTTTTGCAGTGGCCACCCCCTTGATGTAAGTTCTCAAAGGGAATGGGTACCGAAGTTATAGATAGATAGATATTAATGAGGAAGTAAAATTTATCTCGCCAGTATTCTCTCTGCTGTTGTTATTTGTTTACAATGCATTGTTGAAGCATGAGAGGCAAGTGTTTTGGGAGCAGCTGAGTGAGTGTCAGCAATTTTGATGCAAGAGACTAGGTATTAATAATGGGTGATTTGAATGCAAAGGTGAGAAGTGTGACAATTGAGGGTATAACTGGGAGGGCATGTGGTATTCAGTATTATGAGTGGAAATGGTGAATAGCTTGGATAAATGCAATGAGTTTGACTGGAGATAGTCTAATTTTTTGTTTTCCAACAGGACTGTACTTCATCCATGTGTGGCTTTACATACCCTTGTTATTCAGGATATATCTTCGGAAACAGATAACACACGTGACTCTGCCTTCACCAGGGTGGCAGGCCATATACTGAAAGCAGCTCCAAATTTAGAGGTGGGTATGTTGTAAGTAAAAGACTTGATAGAAACAGTCACCCATGGACTTGGTTTTTTCTTCCATTTGTGCTCAACCTGTTCCATCTCAGCCCTAAACCTCCACTCCAAAACTGTATTCCACTCATGCCATAGTTTCACAATACTCCTGAATCCCACAAGCAACAAATATCTGTCAGCAAAACATCTGAGTATAGAGTGCTTGCTGAAACAAAGCTGCATGATAGGATTACACCCAAACATCTCAATATTCAGTCAACCTCTATTACACATAAACACCAAAACATTCTTGGCATAACATCTGACATCATGGCCACTTGATATTAATACACTAAAAGCATTAACAGCCACTACATATAGACAACAGGAAAAATATCACTAAAAGATAACGTAATTAATTCATTTGTTTAACAATAATTTGAGGTAGTTATTATAGCACTCTTAACACTTAATAAAAATCAAAACAGGCACAGTGCATAACAACATGCTGTAATCAACAGCTTACATGCCAAAACATAGGTGATATTGGATTCCATGAACACAAGGTTATACTGCGACTGAAAAGCTACCTTTGGCATGTTTGTATCACTTTGAGTGGATGAAAGGAGTAGTCTTGTTGAAGAACTCACAACAAAAGAGTCCATCATTTCCATGTGGCTTATTGTCTTGCAGCTCTTAAAGTAGATTAATGGAAATGTAAGGTAGATTTGTTCAAAAAAAGAGGAGCCAGAATGTAGTGTACAATTTTAAAGACAGAAAATGGAGGCATTAGAAATATATAAGTATTAATACAGATATATCTGCAGTCAGAATAACTACATATGCCACCTTGTCATGTAACAATCAGCAGTCTTTCAAAATACTAACTTATCATCTGTTTACCACATACTTGCTTGTTCCACTTCCTCTCTGCTCCCTTATTTTTTCTCTCATTTTTCTCACTATTCACCTTTCGAATCATTTTCTTGTTCCTCCTGAAGTTTACTGATACTGTTTCACCCCATCCCACATTTTCCCCCTTTTCAGTCCCCTCTATCACTTTCTCTTGTACATGTCCCATCTACCCTGCAGGTAGCTTCTATTCTTATTCTCTTTTTCTCTTTTGCTAGTTACATTTACTATCTTATCGTTATGCCATACCTCACCCAATCTCTCTTTGGTCCTCTGTGCACAAGCCTGTTTTCCAAGTGCAATCACTTTCACAACCCTCTTCCCACTACAAACTTTAACACATCACATTAAACGGTTTTTGTTGCTATAATATTAGATTTTTATCTAGAATTATCACAACTGAAACTGGTAAAATTTTGTAATTGTATTTCTGAAGTAAACATGCAGAACTAGAATATAGTTGCACCCTTTAGACTGAAGAACCCAGTTATTACGCAGATTGTTGAGATGAATATTATTGTCTGAAGAAAAATGAATAGGCTGAATCAAGCAACCAGAATTGCAAGTTCTGTGAATTCTGTTTGAAAACCACAAGATGGGTAACTTTTACATATGTTTTCGCAAGTAATATGTAATAAACACAAAACACTCAGCAATGTAGCGTTACAGTGTCATTCTTATCTTCATTGCAGATGCTGGGACTATCGTGTGCAATGCATATGGAAGAAGATTTTGCTGTGTTATCATCAGATGTTGTTACAAACCTTCATCTTCAGTTTTGCTCTAATCTAAGCAGTGTGTCAGCCTTGCATTTTTTCTTGCAGCATCTACTACCCAATTTTCCCAACCTGAGGATGCTATCTTTGGAGGAGAGAGATGGTATTTTTGAGAGCGAGTCTTTGACCTTTTTGTCTAGGAGAAGCATAAATGTCACTAGATGGAAACCAGAGTTTTTCCAATTGCCAAAGTGGGACAGCTCCTGTGGCTCACAGAACACATTTGCTCTTTATGTGATGTGAACATATCAGAGAGGAGTCTTGATGAGGAAGTTTTATAGCTTGGTCTTCAAATATTTTATACATCAGACCATCTTTGTATGAATTTACAATGGTGTCATTGTCTGTTCCCCCAGAACAGCCTTCATTTATATGTTGGGTTACATACACAAATAAGCCATTTTTGCTGGCTTATAGAATAACATTTTATAAACCTGCTGGGACATTGGTTAACCTGCATTGTTTTAAAACCAGCCAGTTCATCCACAGTTTGGTAATTCATTTACCAGGAACTTGTAAAACTGCAGTTTTCATTTGATGGAAGTTGATGATAAACTTTTTCATGTTAATATTAGTTGGGCCTATGTAATGAACAACACTTCATGCATGTCAAGTGTTGAATACTGTGTATTTTCTTAAGTACTGCAGCTGGTTGTTCTTGAGTTGATATAAAGACTTCATTTGCAGTTACCTCAAAGTTGATATTTCACCGTAAGTTATAGAACTAAAATGAATAAAGAAAAAATAAGGACATTCATTGATAGCTATCCCAGCTCCAATATCATTTTATTTATGTTCAATATTTTCTTTCTATATTATTATTATTACTGTAAGATGCATGTAGACCAAGTGCCAAAATGATATTCTTTAAGAAGAATCTCCCTCTATGAAAACTGCTAAAGGATATGAAAATTTATTCAAAATACACACAAGTTATTAACCCCTTCAGAATGATGTGCTGGCTCTCAATTGTGAGCAGCAGTGCACTGCCCTCTGAGGTTGTCCTGTACTTTTTTTTAATATACATAAGTAAACAAAAAGCAATAACTATATTTAGTATATTACATACACATAAGATAAAGCATTATGTATCTAACAAAATATGTCACCAGAGATGTTGGATAGATTGTTGTACCAAACCAATAACACAAAGAAGTTTTAGAGATGAAGCAAAATGAAGCAACAAAATATCTCACACTCATCCTTGAGAATCATGGCTATTTTATTATCTCAGAAACACACACATGTAATTTTAAATGTGTGCCACTTATTGTATTTTTTGTCAGAAGAGAGAAAATATACATTAGTACAAATGAGAAGAAAAAAAGAACTGATGAATGTGGGAGAAAGTAAGGCAGCAGTTGTTAAATGCATAGGTATGGAGGATGGAAGGAAAAGAATGCAAGTTCAGCATGGATGGAATGAAAAGGATACAAGTGCAAGGGCCTACAGCAAAGAGGGAGGAAAAAAAGGTGATAAGGAGGCTGAAGGAAGGAGAGGCACCTGGAGTGGATGGGATTATGGCTGAAATGTTGAAGTTTGGAGCAGAAAGTGTAATAGAGTGGACGCATTTGATATTTTATTTAGCATGGAAACAAAAGGTTTTGCCTGATAATTGGATGAAAGCTATTATTTTTCCTTTATTCAAAGAAAAAGCTGCTAAGGATGTATGTAGCACTTAAAAGGGAATGAGTCTGTTAAGCATAACAAGAAAAGTGTGTGCAAGATTGATAATCGATAGAGTGATGGAAGTGACTGAATGCAGAAGAAGGAAGGAGCAAGGTGATTCTAGGAAGGGTAGGAGATGTTTAGATTAGCTTTTTTTGGTGAATATGATTATTGAAAAGTATCTAGCAAAAGGTAAGAAGCTGTATGCAGCTTTTATGTATTGGAGGAAAGCATATGGCATTGTCAAGAGGAATGCTTTATGGGATGTGTTAAGGATATATGGGTTGGTGGACAACAGTTGGTTTGAAAGCCTTCTGTAGATTAGCAAATGCATGTGCACTAGTGGATGGAGAGTTAAGTGAAAATTTTGGTACACATGTGGTGTGAGGCAGAGCTGTGTGATATTCCCATGTCTTTTTAGCACATAATGGATGGACTGCTAAGACAGATAAAAGCAAAGATGGAGTGTGATGGTGAGGGATGGTGGTTAGCAGTCTGTTTGAGGATGATACTGTGTTGTTTGCCAGGAGTGAAGAGTAGTTACAGAAGGTTTTAAGTGTGTTTTATGATGTGTATAAATAAATGTAGGTAATTTAAGGTAAATACAAGTAAAATTAAAGCAGTTATGTTTGAAAGGAAACCAAGTTAAAGTATGGATTTTTCAAATTTCTGTAGAATGAAAGAAGAAATTGTACTAAACTGTTTCTTAGATGAGGGAGGAGAAAGACTGAAAGAACTGACAAAATTTAAGTAATCAGGAGCTATCTTGGGTAAGTTTGGTGATATGGAAGGAGATATAAGGAAAGAGCAGTGCAGAGTAGAAGTGTCATTAGGTCCTTTAATAGAATAATGGAGGTTAGAGGTGTAAGTATGGAAGTGAAGAAAGGATTAATCAATCTTCTATCTATGTGTATATCTCTGACGCCTGTTCCAATTGGAACTCCCTCAAAGGGGTGGCCATGGGTACGAGTCTCCATAACTAAAGAACTCCAGTGCCGCTTAGGGGACTGCATACTCCTCCCAACCATGACCTATGCAGCTGAAACATGGACATGGAATGAGTTGCAGGTCAAGAATCCAGGCTGTGGAGATGATCTATTGCAAAGGGGGCAAATTGTATGACAAGATGGAATGAAGAAAGAAATGAAGGGGTGTATGAGAGATTTGGTATGGGAGGGAATGCAAAGGGAATGAATTGTGGAGTGGTAGAGAGGGTGAAACAATACTTTGAGGTGGTTTGGGCATGTGAAAAGAATGCAAGATGGGGAATTTACAAGGAGAGCATATGATATTACATTTAAAGGGATTTGTGTGAGAGGAAACAGAATGGAAGAATACTGGAGAGAGAAATGGTGAAAGAATGCATGGAATAATGTATGTGAGAGAGGCATGTAAGGACAGAGATAAGTGGAGACTCTTTTGCTATGGCCACTCCCTTTTTGGAGTTCGCAATGGGAATGGACATCAGGGATAAGAAATTGCAATAATAAAACATTAGGATATTTCAGAAGTGTTAGCAATATGTTGATGCAAAGCTGGTTGTACTAAGCATACAGTAACATTTCAGACACTTACACTACCTTTATTAATTTTTGTCATCCATCATAAAAATTTTTACTGTATTCCCAGTTAGTTTCATCAGTATATCACAAAATATTACCACAGAATATAAAGGAAATGGAACTCATGAAAGTAATCCACTGGGGTACTTTGGTTTGAGGTTGTCAGCATGTAGTACGAGTTTAAGCACAGCATCAGTAAAGTTTTGAAGCACGTAAGATAATCTGTTACCATATTGTATAATTTTTTATTTTACCTGAGTGTACTCAAGAATACAACATGTCACAATAAGATGACACTGAAATGAACACTACAGATGCCCATCTTCACAACATATCCACATTGTCCAAAACCGAATTATTCGCAGAGATGCTACCCTACCCTTCCCTAAGGAGCTGTGGTGTGGCATGCCAAAATATTTATTGGTGATTGTCGAGCTTAAAATCAAAGGAATAGACCAACCTGTCCAACATAACTGATGTATTTTTTCATAGCAATTCAAGTCCTTCTATGCCTTGCAAGTATCAAGTGCTGTTATTGTACCACAATATGAAATTAGTTTTTTCTTCTTAATATATTTTCATAATACAGTTCTGAGGCTCACCAGGAAAGTCCATCATTCAAAGGGGTTAATATAAAATGTTTACATTTTTTAAAATGAATGTGTACTGTATTATATAAAAGAAAACTGAAGTAATGCTTGAAATGTTTTACGAGAGGGAAAACATGGAAATACAGCTGTGTATTGGTTTCATTGTTGGAGGTTTCCCATAATCTCACTCTCTACAATTCATAATGCTGGCAGAATGTTACATGAGAATGTTATGAAGTATTTACCTCAGCAGTGACATAATTTTTCTGCATTGACAGAAGTAATGGTGCTCAGATAAATGTAAGTAGATAAAGGGTAATATGCATTATATAGGTCCTTTTTATTAAAATATAAATTTCTCATATCTAAATTGATTAATTGATGGGAGATATCAGAGGGGAATTTTTCATTAACTTTAAATTTATATTTCACTTTACATGTATTAAAGTATACATTTTGTGAAAAACTTTGCACTGTAGTTAATTTAAACAATAAAATTTATGTAAACTCTTCTCCCATATAACTACCCAGATAAAGAAATCCTACTTCATCGCCCAGAAGTAAAATAAATCAGTTACACATACACTTATACTTGGTTTTAATTCCATTTTCACTATATTCACAGGTGAATGAAAACTGCCTCAAAATACTTGGGTTTTTGTAGACTTACCTTCAACTTAAATGTTTTTGTCTGCATAGATAGATTTCCTCTTATTAATTCCATTATGCTCTGAAACAACATCAGTGTTTCCCTCTCTTGTTGAACTGAAACATTAAAATTGTTTATATTGAATTTCTCTCCAACCTATCCCCATGAGATTTATATTGTTTTCATCTATTATAGTATATTAACTTAGAAGTGTACCTCTTTAATGTCTAGGTAGTGTGGTTTAAACTGTTTTAGATGGAATTGGGAGGGTTCATGGTGGGTCACTTTGGTGTGCATTATGGTTTGTCAGTACTGTGTTTGTTCGGGTTGGGGAATCTGTGAGTAGAGATTCCTGAAGTGTGAAGAGGTAAGCTATTTATTTGTACTTGGAGGCTGGTAGTTAATTACAGAGTGGTTTGGATGGGAGAGGTCTAGTACTGTTGCAAAGAACTGAGTACCAAGCATATTTAGGTGGGACTGTGTTAGAGGGATCTTTGTTTCATTGTGTATGTACTGTTTTTTCAGGAATGCAGCTAGAAATTCATTACATGGCCGGAGTGTATATGTATCCAGGACCTTAATCCCCTCTCCCACCTCAAGACTAACTTCAGCCCCCATGGTTCCATTTGCTCCCACATACTCTTACAGGCACCTAAAGCATTCCACTTCCTTTGAGATCCTTCCTACTGAAACTTTCTCTCAAACAATCCTGTTTCATGTTCTTCCTGCACCTCATTTCCCTACTCTTGTTCATAATTAATCCACTTTCTCCTTTCACACCCAAATGCTTCTGGAGTTTCTCAACAAAGCAAATGATCTTTATCCCATTCCCTCCTACCCCCCAGTATACCATATTCCTGCCACTCTTTCTGAGGCACTAGCATTCAACTCTTCACCACTCTGTCCATAAAAATAATAAAAAATCATGATGAAAATCCCACATCACCAGGACTAGTCACCTTTCTCCCTTCTTACACGCCTTAGTCAAATGTTTAAAACTCCTTACTGCATTGAGGAACTTATCATTTACTCCACAGATTTGGAACACCTTCAACAGGGCCTCTCTGTCAACCATATCATTAGCATTCACTGTCTACTAGTAGTTCTGAAACAAAATTCTTGTGCTGAAAGTATATTTTAGAACTATGGGCTGTAGGAAGGACATTTATTTCAGCTTCACAGTATATCGGGACGTAGTTGGTCACACATCATTGTACACAATTTATCTAAAATTCCTAAACAAAAGAATTAGCAACTCAAAATAATGGTATAAAATAAAATCAATCCTTTCTGTGCATTACTTAACTTTCACCGGTTAATTCCATGTGGGACCCAATTTTAGTTTTAGCTTCTGCAGTTTTTAAAAGTATGCTATGGTACCTACAAATTGCCAAATGCTATGATACATTTGTCAATGTAAAAGAAAACTACCTCATTCATAATTTACTACCTAAAATGATTACATATTGTGCTTCATCACTCACTCAATGACTTATGGTATAAACTTGCATATAGACATGGAGTAGATTGACAGATCATATATAAAGTGTTGGAAAGTGTAATATACACATACTGAGAGGACAAAAGTGACTGATCTTGAAACAGTGCAGGAGACATCTGGATATTTACTGCGTATGTTTCCTCCCGCTAATCCATCACCATTCGAAACTGGCTATAAAATAAGTTTACATTAGTTTGTTTCAAATCTGTTTATATTTTCTTATATTCCCAGTAGTGAACCAATGTAACATGGGTCACCCCTGACCTTTAGATGTGCTGGTGTGTCTGGTAGTGGTCAGAATGTCAAAAATTGAGCAATGTCACTAATCCTCTCCCCTTTCCATTACCTGGGGTGTACATGTGTGTCTTTCCAAAACGTAACACACAGTAATGTATTTTTTTACTTGTTTTACTGTTATTTATATGTATTTTATATATTTTAAAGGTTATTTAACATAAAAGCAGACTTTCATTTTTTATTCCCCAAATACACT
>JAUUDW010011195.1:0-10188 GCA_032361385.1 Panulirus guttatus | reverse complement strand
TAACTGCAATCCCATCCACTCCAGCCGCTTTTCCACAACTCCCTTTTCACCAACGATTCGCCATACTCTCTTTTGCTCTTCACACCACCTCGTCCCAAACATCCAACATCCGCTGTCCTATCATGTAACACATTCAACATTTCTCCAGAATACTCCCTCCATTCTCGCCTTCATCTCTTTATTGCCCTTTGCACTTATGCATCCGCTCTCCTCATCACCGATGCTCCTATTGTTTTTCTTGTTCTCCTCACACGATTTCATACTATTCATCTCTCTCGAAAACCTAGAGCTAACTGATAATCTCTCACCCCATCTCCATCAACCTGCCCTCTTTTTCAGCCCCTGCACCTTCCTTTTGACCCACCTTCCGTTTACTTTTGTACAACTCCCAATCACCTGCAGTCCTTCCCTGCACCATACCACCCATACACTTATCTTTTCTCTTTTCACGAGTAATATAACTTCTTCGTCTCACCACTCACCAATCCTTTCTCATATCTCCACTTCTCACATACCACACACCCCTCCCGCCCACGGAAGTGGTGCTTCCATGAATACCTTCCACTCTTCGCCCACTACCCTTGCTTCATTTACTCTCAGATTATGGCATTCTTCACCGAGTCTCTCCTGGAATCTCCACACGCAAGCCTCGTTTCCAAGTGCACTCACTTTCCCCATCTTCTTCCCATCCATGTCAATTTCTCTTCTCCTAAAGCCAATAAAAATTTTTCATCCTCGCTTCCACGAAGATACGACTAGACAACCCCCCTGCCGTCCCTCTCAGGACACTCACACTCAACACCCTTGTCAATTAATACATAATCCAATAGCGTCCACTGACTTCATCCCCAGTCACCTACGTATACTTATATATACTCGTTTTCTTTTTCAAGCCTAGCACTGTCAGTCATAAATCCTTCTCCAGCACACACTTCAACAAGCTGTTCACCACTTGTAGTCACACCAGGCACTCCTATGCTTCCCCAGTTATACCATTAACTGCCACATTACCAACTCTTGCATTCAAACCTGCCTCCACTATGACTCGATCCCTTGCGTCAGAATTTGCTGAGGGATATACTCACAAATTATTCGTCTCCCTCTCTCGCTCATCTCGTCACCAGATGCATAAGGACTGACAATCACCCACGTTTGGTAATCTATCTTCAGTTCTCACCCACATCAGTCCAGGATTCACTTCCTTATATTCTTCGAGACATTCCCGTAATTCTTCCTTCTCCAGAATTGCCACACCCCTTCCTTTGCTCTCTCTCATCCTCACACTAACCCTAAGACATTCCCAAGCCATTCATACCCCTACCTCATAAGCTGACTTTCACTCGGATCCAGACCACCCAGGTTCCTCTCTCCCATCATTTCACCCGTCCCTTCCCTTCTTCTCATCTTCGCTACATCCCACGCGAATTTAGACACCCCATCCTCAGCCTCTGAGGAGGAGTGAGCCTTCCCCACTCGGTTGGTGGGGATGGTGGGAGTGGTGATGGAGTTTTGTAATGGTGGTGGTGGTGGTGGTGGTGGTGAAGACACCATCACCACCACCAACATCTCTACCACTACCAGTGCCTCCACCACGACGAAGGCATTTACGTAGAAGCGGAAGTAGGTTATAGTGTACTCGCTAGGATTTCTCTTCGATGGCTGCCACCATACCAGTCAGGACGTGAGGAGACTGGATATTACACTTTCACATCCTCCCAGGCAGAACGCACCCTCTTCCAGGCAGTACCCACGCTCTTCCAGGCAGTATCCACGCTCTTCCAGGCAGTACCCACGCTCTCCCAGACAGTACCCACGCTCTTCCAGGCAGTACCCACCCTCTTCCAGACAGTACCCACGCTCTTCCAGGTAGTACCCACGCGCTCTTCCATCCAGCACCCACGCTCTTCCAGGCAGTACTCATGCTCTTCCAGGCAGTATCTAAGGTCTCCCAGGCGGTACCTATGCTCCTTCACGCACCATCCGCAAATGAGGAAGTGAATCGCAGCAGCGAACTCTTCAAGAATGACTGCAAGTCTCCAAAACAATCGTCAGGACGCTTCAAATTGCTTTTTCACTTTCATCTGCAAATCTGAGAAAGAATAAGTAAACGCCAAGTGCATATAAACAGGATACCATCGTTAATTGTCAGTCATAAAAACTGGACACGAAAATATCGGCGTGACCGACTGGCTGTTTGAAATTCCTTCATGGTCTCTACACATCAAGAAGGATGAAATCGAATGTGGACAGACAGAGAGAGAGAAAAAAAAAAGCGAAAACGAAAAAGAAGAGACAAAAAGAAAAGAGATGGGTTAAAAGGTCAGGCGGAGGCAACTGGCTGGAGTGTGTGGTCAGTACCGGTTGTTCGAAGAACTACAAGAATGGCTTAATTCTCTCTCTTCCATTATTTCCAGATATCTCCTGACCCATCGTAAATCCAGTTGTTTTATTTTTCATTTTCTTTTCTTGTATCCTGAGTTTCATGGGGGGTAAAGAGTACATGGAAAGCCAGACAACAGAAGACCTGACGGTCCAAGACGAGGTTATCTGCTGGATTACAGTACATGAGAAAGCCAGATAACAGAAGACCTGGTGGTCCAAGACGAGGTTATCTGCTGGAGTACAGTACAGGGGAAAGCCAGATAACAGAAGACCTGATGGTCTATGATGAGGTTATCTGCTGGAGGACAGTACATGGGAAAGCCAAATACCGGAAGACCTGATTGTCTACGATGAGGTTACTTACTGGAGAACAGCACATGGGAAGGAGAAATAACAAAAGACCTGATGGTATATAACAAGGTTGTTTACTGCAGGATAGCACATGGGAAGGAGAGATAACAGAAGACCTTATGGTCTATGACAAGGCTATTTACTGGAGGACATTTATAGCATCTTAAACTCCTAATTTGCATAGATCAAGGATGGAAGTGCATGAGGTCTCTCCAAGGGATGCATGAGAGGTCTCTGGGATACTCTCTTATTTCACATTCTACATACAAAGTGAACCGCGGATTCGGAGTAGGTTTGATGTGCCACAGGATATGATGGACGATGGTTACCCTTGCCAAGCGAGAATTTATTGAGCTAAGGAATAACACTGCCCTCGTAGCTGTCTTCTGTCACCAGGATTTAGTGTGATTTCAGGGTGACCAAGTGCCCAGAGCTGTCACGCCATGCAATGGAAACCCTTCAGGCGTTACCGGACTCCGCCTGCCTGTGGTTATTCTGCAAGTGAAATGTTACCTCCGGCGAGGCTGTGTCATCAGCTGTTGACGGATATGAGTACAGTCTCGACGGAGAACCTTTCACTCCTTGAAAAGGGGCGCTGGAGTAACATGAGAAACCTTTCAAGAGAGAGGGTTCCTGCAGTAACACCAGGACCCTTTCAAGAGAGGGGAGGGGGAGGGGGTCCTGCAGTAACACTAGAACCCTTTCAAGCGAGGAGTGGGTCCTGCAGTAACACCACGACCCTTTCAAGAGAGAGGGGATCCTGCAGTAACACCAGGAACCTTCCAAGAGAGGGGGGAAGTCCTGGGGTAATTATGAACAGAGGAATTAAAACCCTAATCCCGTTCCTCAGTAATCATCCCTGCAAGGCAGGTTTCTACGCCCTTCCTCGCTTCACACTCTCACCAGCAGAATACAAAAGCAGAATTCTTACTGAATTGTCTGTTGCTCGCGTCAGTTCATTACTGTTTCGAAATCAAGCTCATCCTAACCGAAAACAAATGAAATTGCTTTAACAATCTCTTGTTAATGCACAAGTATACACAGTGATCGCTTTCTACTCCTCCTTTTCTCTCACGTCTATTCAAAATGGAAATATACATTTTGGTTCTGCGGTAAAGTGTGAATTTTACAAACTTATCTTGTATGCTTATCCGTCCCTTAGTTTCACAACTGATAATGAAGAGCCGCATGCAATGGCGAAAGCGTATGTGGACTTGTGTATTATCCTCAACTCCTGAAGAAGGAGTTATAAGAGTTTCCAGATGGAGTATGTACAAGCCTGACGTCGACGCCCTTATTGGTCCCAGCAGGTAGGTAGGTCTTGAGCCCAAACAACCAATCAAAACCAACCACTAACATTCGTACTGTCATGGTGGCTGGACCGAAATAGATTCGACCAACAGGAGCACGAGACAAAGAAATAAAAATAGTGTGTAATGAATATGCTGCACGTGGAGTCCTACTCTGGATTAGGAGTCAATATTACTAGCTGATATGAGATGCTGATTGGTGGGTATGTGAGTGTGAGAGAGTCCTTGTGATATTGTGCTTGTTTGGTGGATGTAACTGGAACTCTGTAGTGTGTGTGTGTGTGTGTGTGTGTGTGTGTGTGTGTGTGTGTGTGTATATGTGTGTGTTTGTGGATGTGTGTGTGTGTGTGTGTGACATGAAGACTGATAATAGCCTGGTGGCTAAGCTCAGAAACTCACTGAAGGCAAATACTGGAATGTCTTGGAGCACAGTTAAAATGTTGATGAAGAACAGTAAGGTAACGTTTGAAGAAATAAGAAACGTGGGTGGAGAGACATTCTCATAGCCAGATGTATGAAGTGGCAACATCTGCTTGTAAACATTTTACACAACCTCCGTAAATAAAATGAAAAAGAAAAAAAGGGGAGGAGGGAGATCGAGAGGAATGGATAGCAAGACTTTCAAATCCAGTCGAATATATATACAAAGGTACTCGAGGACTGACTGTTATGATGCCGCCTCCTTCTTCCCCCGGACGGCCAAGCTGTGGAATCATCTTCCTTGCTTTCGTCTTTCCTCCTCACATAACCTTTCTTCCTTTAAGACACAGGTCTGCCAACTCTTGCGGGAGCCCCTGATTAGTTTCTAACTTTCTATCTCAATAACTTTTCTCTTTCACCCGTTACAGCCTTGACTAGAGCACCTCACTCGCCCGTGCCATGTTGGTTATAGAGAAATAAATGAATAAATGAATAAAGAGTGTTTTCAAAACTACTTATCAAAACTCCCATGAAGCGATAAATGTATGACATTCACTGTGGTGGGAGGCCTCATGAGAGCGACGTACCAGAATGCATGTCTCAAAAATGTCAAGCTGCAAGGCAAGATGTGAGCTATGGAGGAGGACGCCAGGGTCAGGCAGATCACGAGGAACACAACGGGGGGAAAGACAAGGCGGTGTGGTGAGGTTGTGTGCAAGGGCGTGAATGCAGGTAGGTACGAGTGACAGAATTGAGGACAAGGCACAAGGGACCTGTGTCGAAAACTACATCCAATATCTCACGTGTTGTTATAGTTATTCTCATTCTTCTTTTTTTTGATGTCATTTCGACTCTTTTGAAACCATTCATGAACAAAAGAAGAACAATAACAGTCTCTTAACGCCGTGTTACTTATTGATTCCAGTTATGGCTTGTGTTACGGATATGACTTTGTTACGCATGAACAATGTTACGGACACGGTTGCGTGACGGTCAACACAACAAACTAGGAAGGGAAAACCAAGATCATTTTCTGTTTATGCTGAGGGGAAACACACATAACACCAGTTATGTATAACTAAGTTAACTGTTACTTGCCAATCTTACATTCCAGTTATTCATCTCGCTCATCGTTTATGGAAGAAGTAGAAAAAGACAACGTTCCTCGTGCGTTTAGTCTTTCTATCTTGCGAAATTCCAAGAATATAAATGATTTCTCTTCCTCTACAACAACAAAATTCAATGCAGCGAATCCTACATAAGTGTTCGAATACTTTTATATACACATTGTAGGTCAGGGAGGAGGAGGAGGAGAAGGTGTAGGCGTAGAGGCGTGGCGAAGAAACATTTGGGTGTTGCATCCCCTAACGGGACGAGGCGGCGTCTGCCTTGCCTATTTATTTATCTATCCCGCTCCGGGGAAATATTAAGACAGACAAACTGCATAAAGATCTGGCTATGTCTTGAAAACTCTCGTGTGAATCGCTGGAGATCGGAGGGGAGGGAGGGAGAGAGAGACGAGAGAGAGAGAGAGAGAGAGAGAGAGAGAGAGAGAGAGAGAGAGAGAGAGAGAATGTTCTTCAAGCCTGCAAACATAGACCCCAGCAACTAAGAAATTATAACAGGACAGAGAGACTCAGTGTTATACAACCAAAACCAATTCACAATGTCGTCTGACCCTCAAAATGTCAAACTTGGTGAAGTTCTTAGTAAGTGAACCTCTAGTACCTAACTTCGCCGCCATAAAACCCTGGATTGTAGAACATAGCCAACACAATCACAACACCAGGGAGTAACACACCTGAACAACACACAGCTGCCGGGCAATAATGCATCGCTGTACACAGCAGAACAGAGCAACATTTGGTGTCTGGGAGCGTAGTTGTCTTAAAAGCAAAACCCAGGCAGTATATATGTCTGGACATATACATTTTCAGTGGTATTATCAATATCACTATCATTTTCATTATTATCATCACTATCTTTTATATCATAACTACTATTACTATTGTCATTATTATAATCATTATTATCATTATTATTATTATCATGATCATTATTATCATTATTATTATCATTACTATTATTATTATTACTATTATTATTATTATCATTATTATCATTATTATTATTATTATTATTATTAAATGTTAACATGACATTTCTTTTGGTCACGGCCATGTAAAGGTATATTGACGACCATGATGAGGTCACTGTGACCTTTGTTGTAAAGGTTTAAGTTCAGATGAGTTTCGCATTCATGGGACTTGTTTGTACCAGCATTTTACCGTCTGTGACGTAACATTGTACGGTAAAGTAACGCGTTGCCGCATAGTACACGAGGAAGAGGACACATGACGTTGGATGGGTGGACAAAAAAGTATTTAGCAAGAAAGTGTTTCGTTAAAATGTAATAGACTTTTCTGTCCAGTCCAAACAGCGTTGCGGGCTGAACAGTACAGTACCATCTGCGGCCGCCATGCTGCCCACACGTCCCTTCTGCGTCGTGGGAGTGGTGTGGGGGCAGCTCTTCTGACGTATGTACTCACCGTATGGCTTGTGTGTGCGTGTGGTTGTGTGGCAGCTTTGTAACTGCTGAAATTATTATTATTATCAACAGGCGTAGTAACACTAATTATAGTGGTGATGATGATAGCGGCATTATATCAATTGGAACAACATTCAAAGAAAGTTTCGGATGTAGATTGAAAGACGGATCATTGACTTTCTGTTCATGAAAACTACGTACAATCTGAAAATATACAGAAGAAGATGCGTTGCGTGTTGTTGTTTTGAGTCAAGAACGTGGTTTCTTAAGTTAACGATCATGTTGTTATAACCGGTCATGTCATCACACCATCGGGGAGTTTCCAATAGATAAATCATTTAACTTGGTGTAAGTATTGAACATTTCCAATACCTTACGTCAGCGGCTCACGTCTCCCAAGAGGTCGAGATTTCGTTGAGGATATAACAGAAAGTGTTGACGAGAGAACTTTAGAAATAAATCACATCCGCTCTGGATCAAAGGAAAATGCTGAAAATAAGATGCTTCCTCTGAGAGAAGCATTTGGTGAAGCTTGTTAATATAGGAGTGTTGCTAGGTTTTCTCTGTGACGTAATCCTTGCGATGTCTTGGAAAACCCGCTCATACGTGCCTCAGAAAATGGAAGGAGAGGAGGGAAGTTGACAAGGTAGAGACCAGGGGAAGGAGTGGTATAATGGAGACTTAGGGTACGTTTATCACTATGGATACATGTTTCCTCGTAGGTGAAACGTGTTCCTTTTGGAGTTTTAGAATCATTACAGTGTTGTAATCCTTATGATGTCGCTTGCTTAATTTGAAAAGTGTGTCAGGTAATATCAAAACTTTATACAGATGTTTCTCAGTATTTGAAGAACTGAATGGAATGTGATCCTTAAATCTAATCTAGATATTGCCTGAGTTATTCCTTTTATAAAACTGTTAATCGGAAACACAACCTTGAAACCTTGATCATAACATGAGGAACAACCCACGTTTGGCTATGGAACTTGTTGCATGTGTTTTTGATGTTTTCCTAACTATGCTTTCATCCGTTTTTATTTTACCTCTGGTGACTGTAACCCCATTCTGAATCTTATCATGTTTTCACCGTTATTATAACAACAGTATTCATCAATAACGGTTGTAACAACAGTATCCATTAGTTACAACTATAGCAGCGGTAGCCATCAGTAAAAATCGTAACAACAGCAATCATCATCAACAACAGTAACAGCAACCATCATTACAAAGAAATAAAACAACAGTAACAACATCAGCTATCAGTAACAGTTGTAACAGAAGTTATCACTGGTAATGTTTGCAACAAAAATAATAATGGCTACAAATTCCGACGATCATGAGCGACCCGTCTTCGTGCAGCAGTGGTCTTTCTTTTGCTTTCTTTTTTTCATTGAGGATATATGACCTCTTACCCCGTTGAATACAAACGAAGACTGAAAAAAAATCCCTTTTGTATGTGGGCGTGTTAGGGGCAAGGTTCACGTGGAGCAGGCCGGTGGACGATCACCCTGGGAATATAAAGCGTGAGGCCCGCCTCTTGTCCCCGCTGCCAACACCAACTTATCGAAGGAATACAGCGAGGATATGTGTCCCTACGGTGATGATGATAACAATAATAATAATAATAATATTATCATTATCAGTATCATTGTTATTGATATTATAATCATTATTATTGTTATTGTTATTATTGTTATTATTTTGTACCTTTTGGAGATAACTGTTCAGGTAATTCAGGCACAAAGTGGTGCTGGTACGCTGTGGTGATGGTACAAGTGTTTTTTGCGATGGTGGTACACTTCGGTGTTGGCAGCTGGTAGCAGCGTGGTACAACAGCGTCCAGCTGGTGCTCCGACAGCTGGCTGGCTGGCCACCCACCCACCCACCCACCACCGCTGCATCGTTGGTTCTGACGATGGTGATGTGATTTTTAAAGTGAGGGGCTGTGGCGAGGTAGAGGGGGCGGGGGTGGGGTCTGTGGTCTGTGTTCGGCTAGCTGGATCAGAACAGACGGGTCTGTGGTCCGTGAAAAGCCAGCTGGACCAGCGCGAAAGGGTCTGTTACAGCCAGCAGGTCCATCACGGACAGGTCTGTGGTCTGCAAGAGCTAGCAAGTCTATCACGGACGGGTCTGTAAAAGCTAGCAGTCCATCACGGACTGGTCTTTAACAACCAGCAGGTCCCTCACGGACGGGTCTGTGGTCCGTAAAAACTAGCTGGACCAGCGCGAAAGGGGCTGTAACGGCCAGCAGGTCCACCACGGACGGGTCTGTGGTGTGTAACAGCCAGCCAGCAGGTCCATCACGGACGAATCTGTGGTCTGTAAAAACCAGCAAGACCATCACGGACAGGTCTGTAACAGCCAACAGGTCCATCACGAACGGGTCTCTGGTCTCTGACAACCATCAGGACCATCACGGACGAATCTGTGGTCTGTGACAGGCAGCAATCCTTGAAAATGACGCGTCTGTCACACAAATAAATCATGGGCGCATCACCGTCACTTAGATTTATCAGTGAACTTTTAACACGTAAGTGTAAGTGAAGGATGCTTTGATAGTGTGTGTGTGTGTGTGTGTGTGTGTGTGTGTGTGTGTGTGTATCCACACTTATAAAACTCCTCTGAGTTATGAGCACACCGTCTGTGAGGCCACACACGTATTGCCTCACATGGTAACGTCCGGTTTGGGAGAGTTACCCCCTGTACAAAAAGATGTAATCATGAAAAGAAAATTGAGTTCACGCCCACACGAAACACCCAATAAATTTTCACTCATTCTATCAAAAAAGGTAAAAAAAATAGGGAAAATATAAGTAGAGGGCCATAGAATAAAGTGATAGCCTTACTGACAACTTTTACGTGTATCTGGTAGTAAAATAAGTGGTTTTATTGGAGTATTTTTAAAGCGAACGTTTTTAATGTAGTTCGCCCTTATTTTCCGAATTTCTCCGCCCCTTTTGTACCTTCACGGAAAACGGAACTCCTCCTCCTCCTCCTCCTCCTCCGGGGGATTTTTCGGCACGGAAAGTTATGATAATCTTAATTTCATTATTATGATTTTGGAACGTCGAGGAGGAAGGCGACTCGACCCGAAATTACTCTCCTGCCGGGTCTGTCTGCCAGGTGACTTCCGGAGCGTATGATGATAAGACGAATTATTAACGACAGAAGTGAGTT
>JAUUDW010011173.1:0-10188 GCA_032361385.1 Panulirus guttatus | reverse complement strand
GGAGGGCTTAGGTGACAGTGTATTGCACCCCTCCCAATACCCCAGCATTCCCTGTCTTTTCTTCCCGTTTCTTAATTCTCCCTATTTTTCGATTAGGGCTGGAATTGATGTGGACTTTTGTCTGTGACTGGAGCCTGCAACATTAAAAAAAAAAAAGATATTTCAAAGGACTCCTGCAGAGATGTCCCCATGTTCAGGAAACACACAATCGGTAGTTTGTAATAAAGACACATTTATAAGAATAAAACTGACAGCTCTTGCCAACTAAGTCCCAATTAAAGGAACAATTATAAGCCCATCTGTAAAAACCTGTTATTAACACAGTTATTGAACATTTTCATTAGAAGTTTGCCATGAAATCTCAGCTCAGAAAAAGTTACACTTTCAGAAAAAAGTAATTAATATTTCAGGGAAGGTATTACTTTTCTAATAGTGTTTTCTTATTCTGGTATTTGACCTGTAACTTTTTTTTTTACCGGTAATGCCCCGCAGTGTAACAAGAGATCACTGATGACTCTGAATTTGATTTAGGTTTTTGATCTGGTATCTTCTAATACTGTGAGGGATTGGATTTGCTGGGGAGGAAAAGTTAGCTCTCAGTTAGAGAAGGGTCAAGTATAGCTTACCAGCTAAATTTTCTTGGAAAAGTCGTACATAGCTTACTACTACTTTTGATAGCCTACTACTGCTACTACTTCTGCTGCTACTACTACTACTACTACTACTACCCCTACTACTACTACTACCACTACTATTATCATTACTACTACTACTACTACCACGGCTAGTCCAGTTACTACTACTACTAGTACCACTACTGCCATCAGTCAGAACTAGTCTTACTTGCTAAATTTTCAAAGATTGATATGAGATTGACCACCTTTTATTAGGAGAAAATGGAAATTAGAATGATGTTAGAGGAAAGCATATCTGTTGTTGGAAACAACGGATAAAGGAATACGAGGTCATACCTTTGAAGAGACGGTGAATCTTTAGTGAGAGCAAATCTTCATGACAGTTTCTTGGAATTGTTGTGGGATGTGCAAGAGATGGAAGAGGAAGGTGGCAAAGACTGTCCCATTAAGGTAAGAGAGAGAGAAAAAAAGAGAGAGAGAAAGAGAGATCACGCAAACCTTACGATCCCTTCGAGGTAGTCATGGAGAGAGAGAGAGGAGGGAGAGGGGAGAGACACAGGGAGAGAAGGAAAGAGGGAGTTTACACCAACAGGGGGCTTGTAATAGGGGAAGAAGGGAGGGGTTCCAAGGGGAAAGGATAGAGAGAGAGAGAGGGAGAGGGAGGGTTGTATAACAGGGGATGGGGGAGACGCAGCGAGCGACCAGTTGGAGAAAATACAACAGCAGAGGAATGAAAGATGTGATCGTATATGATGTACGGCAGGATCCTGCAGTGTCGCACGGGGACGGCAAGGGACTGGTGACAAATGGAAAAGGGAGGAAGAACACACACAAAGATACGGCAGCAAGACTAAAATTGCCGTTGATAAAGACTTGAGCGACGCCCTTGTGGATGCGTTACGAGGAACGGAAAGGTGAGGGGCAGTGCCGGGAAAGAGAGGTCGCGGAAGAGGAGACTGACGAGGGAAGAGAGGAAGAGAGGTAGGGGTGGTGAGGGAGAGAGAGATAGAGAGAGAGAGAAGAAGGCGGTAGAGTGAGAGGCAGTATTTTAGAGGAGAGTCTTACAGTGAAGGGAGAGTGATTGATGGAGACGCAAATGGAGGCGAAGTGGACGATGGTGGAGGGACTCCACCCGAATGGAAAAGGAACAGCATTTTTGCCACATGATCGGTGGAGGGAAAGTGGAGCACGACGTCAGGTGGGCGAGGTGGAGGAAGAGGAGGAGGAAAAGGAAGAGGAGGAGGAGGAGGAGGAAGGGAGCGTGTAAGAGCGAGGAATGGAGCTCCCATCTGTACCTTGGTTGGAGCATTCCTGGCATACCCCATGGAGGGGACTTAACAGTCTAGGACGAGGGGGGCTCCGCGAGTCCCGACCCCTCCCCTGCACCACCAACACAAAGACATCACATAACGCTAAAACATGCAACAACAACCATCTCCCGAAGAATGCGTCCATATCTCTCTCTCTCTCTGTGTGTCTCTCTTTTTCTCTCTCTGTCTCTATCTCTCTCTTAGACGTGTGTGTGTTCGGTCCGCGTGTCGAACGAGAAAATCCCCACCTCTTTAAGCGGCAGTAGGAGTTTAGACTCCCTGCGCATCTCCTAAAATTCGTCACTTCTGTAAGACAACTGGTCTTTTTGAGTTAAACCTTTTTAGGCTCTTGATTCTATTCTCAAAGGGACTGTTAGTCTTTGAGACTGACCTTTTTTTTTTTCGGCTCCCGGTTGTCATAGACGATTAGTCTTTAGGCTGAACTTCTCGGCCTCTGATTGTTAAGAGAGACAGTCAGTCTTTTTGAGCTGAACCTTTTCTGCTGCCGGTGATTCTTTGAGATGTTTTGAAGCTGTTGATTCTTAGAGACAAACCAGTCTCTCAGGAGTAAACGACGGTGGTGTCTTCGAGATATCCGGCATTATTTCTTATCTCTCTCAGTCCCCCACATAACTGAAATAACCTTCGGGTCTCCCACCTAAAAGATGAATTAGAAATATATAAAGAAAAAATTATCCCTCTCCGATGCGCCATTGTGTATTCCAGCCGGAGACGGTAAAAACATTTGCCAGTTCTCAATACGTGGAGTATATAGAACTTGTGTAAATTGAAATTGAGTTAGGAAATTGTTTAATAACAGGTCCCCGGCTCTCTACCGTGCATGCGAAATTAAGTCGTCTTTTCCGATCATCTGGGCCGCTCGGTAAAGTATGTATATTCCCCCCCGGTGAAAAGTTGAATTTATATCGTGTGTTACATACTCGCGATGCGGTCCGCTCTACACTGGTGATATATGGGACATATTCTCTCTCTCTCTCTCTCTCTCTCTCTCTCTCTCTCTCTCTCTCTCTCTCTCTCTCTCTCTCTCTAATTGAGAGGGCTAGTGGCGGCGGTTCAGTCGGGCCAGCTACTTCGGTGGCTCTCAAATTCCTCTCCTTGTCGTAGGTTACTGGCTTTTCCTTTCTGCTTTACCCACCGGTGGGTTGCTGGCAGTCGGCCCACACACACACACACGCACACGCCGTCCATCCTTCTCACACCTAACACGCGAGACATCTAACTCACACGACTCGATATCATTAACTCTGAATTATCCTGCGGTGAGCGCTGCGCGCTAGCCTTGCCTAAAGGCAGAATCTCGTCATAACGTATAAATTCAAGAGATGGGGCCCCCACGAATGTAGAACTCTCTCCCCATACTCAGCTATCAGGTAATTACATATTGGCAGTTTTCACACACACACACACACGAATAAAGGACATGGCACATAACTGCTCCCCGCTGGAACTTCCACTCCCCATGGAGGGGGAGGATATCCACCCCAAGGCTGTTACAGTATTATGCAAGGTTAAGAGAATGGGGCAACACGAGTGCAAAACTCTCTCTCCCTCGTAATTCACGAATAGTAATGGCACAATCCACTGTCATCCCAGCCAGTCCATTTACCAGTCAGAGTTCCGAGTGGGGGAAGAATCCTATACTGTCGCTGGTGGTTTGTCCGCCAGAATCAGTCATATATTGTTTCAGGCACCGTAGGAGGGGGCTTGAGGAGCTAGGATGGTGTTGTGGGAGTAGGAGAGGGATTTGAGAACAATCCTAGGAGTTGGAAGTAGGATAGAGAGGCTTTGGGAGCGGGGGATAGGAGAGAAGTGGGATGCAAGCAGCCTTTAGTGGCTAGGGAGGGTTGAGGATAGTCATATAGAGGAGGGAAGTGTATATGGAGAGGACAGATGACAAGAGACCTGATGGTCTATGACGAGGTTATCTGCTGGAGGACAGTACATGGGAAGGACAGATAACTGAAGACCTGATGGTCTATGACGAGGTTATCTGCTGGAGGACAACACAGGTATCCAAGTTTCTTAATATATATAGAAGTAAACAAGATAATAAAAATAGGAAGATAAATGTTCTACAAATGCTGTTTATACCATGCGAGCAAAACTAATTTTTCGTCCATCGGGATACCTGCAGACACATAACATGACAAGAGTCGGTCAAACAGCCACACAGTCGGACATACACACACACACATACAGAAACAGACAAAAAGATTAAGAACTGCAGCAGCAGCAACAGCTTGGCTCACCAACTTGGCGTCCGTAAACTCTCCATTCATTAATTCCCGAAGCAAAACTGTCAAAAAAAGAAAATATTATCTCGAATCACACAAAACTTCAGGAGGGAGAACCATCCAGGGCCTCTCCTAACTTGGCTAAGAACTTGACTGATTAAAACTGCTGGAACTTCACGCGGGAAGCAGGGCTCAAGAGCCCTCAGGTGGGACTCAAGACGACGTGGGGAGCTACTGAAGGTGTTGTGTAGTGGTGGGGAGAAGGGGAGGGGGGGAGGCGGTGGTGCTTCCCTAGCCGCTGATTCAGCGGTGGCGGGGAGATTCTCTAGATGCTTTTGTAGTGGTGGTGGGGAGATTATTCAGGTGCTGATGTAGTGGTTCTGGGGAGATTATTTAGGTGCTATTGTAGTGGCGGTGGGGAGATTATCTAGGTGCTACTGTAACGGTCATGGTGGAGGGGAATTACTCAAGGGTCTACAGTAGTGGTGGCTGGAGAAATAAGATTCTGCACCTAATATTACCGTATGGGTTCCGATGATTTCCACCTCGCAATGACCTTGTTTAGTGGACTGACTGTCTAGACAGTTTCTGTATATTCCTCTCTTTAACAGAGGGAATGAGACGGATCACGTCATTCCTTCCTCAGTACTACCCAGCTCCACCGATCCCACCACTACACAACCAACCAACCCCCTACACTTCCACCACTTCGCAATGAATCCTCCCCGCTCCTACCCCTCCACAACCGATACCCTCTACTCTTCCGCCACATCTTTGCCACTTGAACATCCCTTCCCATCCATTCTCCCTCGCCGTTCCAGGCGTCTCCCCCCCCACAAGCCCCCGCGGCTAGACAAACGGGAGGCGAGCGCTGCCGGGACATTTATAGACTGCCGCTGGGGCAAGCCTTCCGAAGACTGACAATTAAGGTGGTCACCGTCGGGGTGAGGGAGGGCCACAGATTTACAGGCCCTACAACTGCTCGCCCGACCCGCCCATCTCGTGTGTGTGTGTGTGTGTGTATGTGTCGCATCCAACCTTGCGTCCGGTCTACGCACGCAAACCAATGCGTAACGTAATACGCATGTAAATATAACTCATCGGATCGATAATGTGACACATTCCAGGATGGTCCTTAACTTGGCCGGCCGCATGTTGCAGCTGGCTCAGAAGTTACGGGCCCGGGCTTAACAGGCTTAACTTCTACCCAGACTGGTCGTTAGGAGAGTTAACAAGGCAACGCTCGTTAGGAAAATGTCGGTGGCCGATGCAGTGTTCGTCTCTCCCCCGTCTGTGGCGGGTTCTCTAGTATTCTTTTTCCATTCTCCAAGTCGATGCTCGCGAGGGAGAAAACGGGAAAGCGAGATACAACACCGATTTAGGGAAAGTGGGTCAAGCGTATCGAACCTTCTAAGAGAGAGGGAGCTCAGTCCGAGACACCAGAGAAGGATGTGTGGACCGTCCGTATCTGGATTATCGGAAAGCATTTGACACTGTCCTCATTTAGTAGTGGGTGTTAGTTTTATCAGCACTGGATGTAATGACTGGAGATATTACAGAAAGTACCGTTTCAGATCACAGGGCGTGCCGTTTGGGATTTTGAAATTACAGATCGTACCGTTATGTATTCTTAGATTACAGAACGTACCATCGTATCTAAGTGACTGTTTTCACCTTTCCGATTCGCAGTGTCACCTCACAAACTCCTTTATCTGGCGTGACACTTGCCATGCTATACCAATTATAGCCCTAAGACAAGCTATATCGAATAACGCTGAGTGTAATGACAGTTTTAAACTGCGTGGAGGAGAACTGACCTAAACTGACTTAGGGAGACGAAGTGTCTTAAACTGGCACCACGAAACGAGTCGATCTCGGCAACACGGAGTCATTAAGACACACAAAGCAGTTCCTTGTGTCAAAACTCCCGAGGCAATGCTTCGAAAAATTCGAAAACCCCATCAGATTGCCACCTGATTTATCCCAGTGGTCTGAGAGCAGGAAGAAAGTAAATGGATTAATTAAAGGAAAAGAAAATTATGAAATTTTAAAGGCTTTCGCTGATGAAGGAAGAGAGGGTGGTGGCTTGAGGATCTGGGATGGAGGGGAACCTAGAAAGAAAGAGAGGAAAAAATTTGGTTCAATTAACTGGCATAAGTTTGTGTAGGGCGGCTGAAAGGAAGGAAATTAATGTAAAGTCTGAGGAATAATTAGAGGAGAAGGAAGAAAACGGTGCGAAATAGGGGAAAATAAACAAGGTAAGCAAATATAAAGATAATTATGAAAATTATTGAGGTTTGTCAGCTCCGACAAGATTCGGTGTTCTAAGCTGTGGCATCAGGATCCTGTCCATAGGAACTACAGACAACAAGAGTCACTGGGATTCTGTGCATAGGATCTGTAGATGGCGATAGGCACGAGGACCCTCTGTATCAAAAGGAACTATTGGCGAAGGGCAAAGGATGCAGGAAGAGCTTTGCATAATGATCGTTTCACGTGAACGTAAACTCTCGAATGGGTTCAGTAAATCATGAAGAGACTATCGTCACAACAAACTACCACAATTACCACTACGTCCCTTGGTGTACCGCTGATTGATTCGTGCCGGCAACCCCCAGCAAATTTATTGTGCACCCACTACAAGCTACTTATCTACTTAAGGATCTAATTACTTATAATCTTCACCTTCGACACAGCCAAAACCAGCGCCCGCGTACAGCTGAGACCTCCAATTTTTCCCTCTTCCTCGCATCCCTGATTGCCGCCATGACTTATCTTTCGACATCTCTGGAAACTGGACTTGTATTCCAGTCCGGCCCAACTCGTCTCCTCTGTCTTTCCCCAGTGCCACTGACCCATATTCTTGCATTCAGGTCCTTGTCGTGGCCCTCTCTCTCTCTCTCCATGTCAGTAACCCACATTTCTGGTTTCCTTTTCCTCGCCGTGGGTATTCTGGTTCAACATATTCCCCTCCGCCCTTCTCTTTCCGGCCTTCGCTTCTGTCTCCAGACTCCACCCCTGTCATCCTTAACCACAGATCCCGCCTGTTGCTCGCCTTCCCCTGTGTGGCCCCACCTCTGCTTCCGCGTCTGCAAGACGCCATCTCCTGATCCGTCGAATTCCTTCAGGAATTTACACCGTCCACGCCACCAGCCAGTCTTGTCTCGCTCTGTCCATTCCCGACCTGCGATAGGCTTCTGGTCTTCCTCTACTCCCTCGTTCCTCTTCTGCGTTCACATTCCCACCTTCCCAAAGGGCCAGGTCGAAGGCTGGGCCGTCATACCCAAGCGTCGCACCTTCACGGTCAAAGGTCGTAACACTGTGCTCAAGGGTCGTACCGTCGTGCTCAAGGGTCGTACCCCCCGTGTTCGAGAATCTCGCCGCCGTGTTCAAGGGTCGTACCGTCGTGTTCAAGTTGTGTACAAGGGTCGTACCGTCGTGCCTGGGGGGAGGGGGGGAAGTCGTACCATCGGGCACGAGGGCAGCACGGTGGCGCCCGAGGCATCAAGCGACAGTACTTGCACCTGGACTACCGCTATGCCTACGCGATCAGCATACCGCATACCACCATCATATGCCTCACTGCTCAGCATTCTCCTCCACCTCCTCTCGCACTTGGCCGCAGCCTCCCTCCAGATCGGGTCTCTCCCTCCCTAATTTCCATCACCCTCCCCCTCCTGCAGGAACCTGTAGGAGGAGGGTCCTTCGTTCACGGCGCCTTCACCATCCGCCTATCGAGTGTCGCGGCGCCCAGAGGGATCCGGCTCGTTCCCTTCCATCTCACGTTCCACATTCTCCAGTTCTGTCCCCTTTCCTTTTCCATTCCACTGACCTCTCACGTCCCATGTCCCATTTTCAATTTACAAGGATCCCGCCAGATGGATCTGGGGGGAGGAGGTCCTTGCTAGCTCCTCTCTCCTCCGGGCGCGACGTCCCTAACCTGGCTGGGGATCCTGTTGACCTCCTTTGCGATTGGGTCCTGCAGGAACCTTGCCAAAAGCTATCTGACGAGGGAAAGATAATCGAGGGGGTTTCCTTATGCCTTCCCAGTGACATAGCCTCATTTTCCTCAAATCCTCTCCGTCTGTCTGTCATCTACAGTGCACGGATACGAGAGGCAGGGCTCGCGCATGAGTCGTGGTCAGGAACGCCAACCACAACACCACGGGGGCTCGAAGGCGTCCCTGGGTAACCACCATCTGCTAAACTTAATGGCGTGTTTCTCTCTTGTCTTCGAGCCAGGGCGGCTGTCTGTCTAGCACCAGAGGCCAGAGAGTGACGCAGATATCGAGGAACGGGAGGACGTAACGGATGCAGCACGTAACAAAAGCAACGCTGTTGTTTCTCGTTACTGTGGAACACGTCGCGCACCTTTTGTACTGGTCCGGAGCCTCATTAGCGGACTATACTGTCACGTTCCTTCTCTCTCATCCTCCGATTTTTACTGCCTTGTCTACTGCATCATGTGAGGGTCATTCTGCGAAGGCAAGAGCCGATGATCTCAATTGCTGGCAGTTCTAATTATGGATCTAAAGGGCATTTTGTTCAATGCTCCTTTCCCTCTCATTGTCCTAATTCATCGCAGAAAATAATCCTTTTTTTCTCTTCGGTGTCCACTGTCTATCACTAACTCGAAAAGAATATATATAGACACAAAATTTGACGCGATTCTTTATACTGTAAATCATATAATTCTCAAGAGACAAGATCACATTTTTTTCCTTCTTTCTTTCATTACGAAACATGTTTTCCTTCCGGAGGAGAGGACTCGAGAATCCTTTTCCCCAAAGATTTCTGGAAAGTTTTTATCATTATATTTTCGAGATGTATCGACTGGCGCGCGCGTGCATCGCGGGAGGGATCATTAGTAAAGGCCTTGTCGATGCTTGGCATTGTTCTGCGTCTCAGGGACCGATCTCGCTCCAGCCAGCCGGGCTAAGACATGCTTTCAAGCCGCTCTTGGCCCGTCTGAGAAGAAACTCCCCGAGTCATTACTGCCGCCCCGTGCGGGTGAGCTCTCAAAGGCCCTCCTCCCCACCACTCACCACACTGCTCAGGTAGCGTGTGCTGAGATGCCCCTATCCACCACACTGCTCATGTAGCATGTGCGGTGATTTTCTTATCCGCCACACTGCTCATGTGGCGTGAGCAGTGATCCCCTCACCCAATACACTGCTCATGCAGCATGTGCAAAAACTCCCCTCCCCTACCACGCTGCTCAGACCTGTACAATGCCTTCGACTTCGTCCACACAAAGTATCCAACCCACCGGCCACTCACCACACACACACACACACACACCTCTCCTCTTCCGCTCTCCCTCTCCTTCTGTCTTATGTCCTCCCGCTCTCTCCCATCCTTAACCGGCCTCTCCTCCTCCACCTCCTCTCCTTCAACTCTTACCCCGCCCTCTCTCCTCTCTCCTCTTATCCTCATTCCTTCTACAAGCAAAACCCTCATCATCTAACCTCCTCCTCCTCCTCCTCTTACCCATCTCCTTCCTTCTATATCCTTCGTCTACCCTCTAGCTCTTCCTTCTTCTTAACTTCCCACACCATAGCTCCTACCACCACACACCCACACGCCCGTGCACACACACACCAGTTGAGGGTCACGGGTCATCAGAAAGAGGCCACCACAAGGCGGAACAAGGTCACGCGAGCCTCGACAGCCTCTGAGGGGTGGTGAACCAAGAGCAACTGATTCCTCTCACGCCCTTATTGCAGAATTTCCATTCAACTGTCGGACAATGAGAAAGAAAATGACGCTCTCTTTAAGGCCCACTTGCACTGCAATTTTCCCTGTCATTATGGAGCCAACTTGGTGCCAGATTCGCTGTATGGCGGCTTCCTAGTGTGGGCACACGGCAGACTCTCGGTAATCCACCGGTATGGGAAAAAAAAATATATTTTTGTGGGTTACCCTACCATAAGGTAGGGAGTTGAGCGTGACGTATTGTCTGTCGTAATTTAATCCTTACATCAAATT
>JAUUDW010011151.1:0-10188 GCA_032361385.1 Panulirus guttatus | reverse complement strand
ATATTTCATCTCTGTTCACAGAAGTTCCCATTAATGACTTCTTGAATATTTAGTTGATGCCTTGGATAATATTCATTTACCTGTTTCAGAGTCTGTTTTTTTTGGGTTTTTTTATTGATAAAATTGTGTATAAAAGACTGTGTATGTCAATGTAATGGAGAATATCATGCTCAGAAATTTGATATGGCAATGGGTAACCCTCTTTCACCAGTATTAAGTAATCTTTACATGGAATTCTTAGAAACTAAGTTACTAAAGGACATCTTACCTTCTAATGCAGTTTGGTTTAGGTATGTGGATGATGTTTTTTTGAGTTTGGCCAACAAATGAAAATTTACATATATTCCTCCCTTTACTTAATTATTTAATATCTTCCATCAACTTTGCCATAGGGATGGAAACATGTTTAAGTTTAGCATATACAGAAAACCCACCAGTGTATGCTCATAAATCCATTGTTACTCAGCTCAACATGACAAGAGTTAAATTATCATCATTCTAGTCAATGTTCCTAAGGGCATTACATATATGCAGTCCACAGTTTGTTGATGATGAGTTTGAGAAGATATAATCTATTGGATCGAAGTTAAAGTATCTAATATCTTTCATTGATAAATCCCCTAAGCTGGCAAAGAAATCATTTCATATAGTTAAACCCAAACCTCCCTTTGACACCAAGAACCTTTTATTAATCTTCCTTTTAATAATGATTTTACATTACTTCCCATATTGCTTAAATCGTTTACGTAAATGTTGCCTTGAGCAACAACAGTACTATATAGAATATCTTAATCAGCAACTCACCTGAAAGTTCTGCAGGCTGTGTTTACAGAGTACCATGTAAAAAAAACTGTGATATGTTTTATCTTTGGCAGACTGGTAAGGATCTTTCTGTTAGACTTAAGCAACATCGATAAAGTATAAGAACAAGACCTTTATTTAAGGATTTATCTGTTTATGGGTGCAAGGCAAGTCTATGGTATTATGTGGGTGAAGGGCACAGGGGAAGTGAATCATTTATTGTTTGCAGATAATACAGCGGTAGCAGAATTGAGAGAAAAACTTAAGAAACAGGACACGGACACAGAGTTTTGGAGTATGTGTGAATGGAAAATGTTCAGAGTAGATGTAAGCAAATGTAAGGTTATGAAGTGCAGTTGGGGATGAGACATAATTTGAGTCTAAGTTTCAATGCATAGGACCAAGAGGAAGTGGGATGCTTTATGTAACTGGGGGTGAATGTGCCAATGGATTGACTATGGGGTAGAAGAAAAGGCTAAGGTCATTGGTGTGTTAAGGGATGTGTCAGAGGTATGTTTGAAAGTATAGTGGTCCAGAGAATGTTGTATGGATGTGAGTCTTAGGTCCTGAATCCTGAATGCAAAAGAAAGGAAGAGGATGGATATGTTGGGAATGAAATACCTGAGGACAATATATGGTGTGAGATGGGATGGTTGTGTAAGCCATGACAGCATAAAAGCGAATTAAGATAGGGCAGCCTGATTGATGGAGTTAACTTGTGTGTTGAAATGGCTTGGACATATGGAGACGACGAGCAAGATTAAGAGGAACTGTGTATCAGAAGTGAGGGGTGGAAGGAGGAGTCCAAGGAGACGAAAGCGTGAAGTAAAGAAGGCTTTGGCACATTGAGGTCTGGACATACAGAAGGGTGAGTGACATGCATGGGATAGAATAATTTGGATTGACATAATATAAGGGGCTGCATGTAGTCAAGTAGGCTGAGACAGAGTATATAAAGTGGTCAAGGTAAACTATGGAACAGTCTGTAGATTATCCTGTGAATGGTAGGATCTGTTTTCATTAATACATTACAGATAAAAGATGGATTTTTGGCAATTGAGTTCATTGATTATTTGTTCTTGAAGCTTCCTTACTAAGGCAGGAAAAGAAGTTGGATATAAAAAAATCTAAACTTAATATATTTTGAGGCAAGGTGATAAATGAGCCCAGGGCTTTGTTTGTACTTTTTTTTTTTCAATAAATCTCGGGATGCTCCATTCATATTTTGTTTGTATTTGGTCCTAAGTTTCTACAATAATTTTCATAAAATTTATATTGTCTTCTTTATACCCCTAAGGAAAGAGTGATAACACATTCAAGAAACATCCTTAAAATGAATTATTTAAGAGCTGGATGCTTCATTCCAAATATCAATGGGTTTATTCAGGTGGTTTTGAAGGGCATTTTTTAAAGGACCTTTATCACACTTAATATTGCATCTATCCTAGAGCAGGGTTATACATGATCAAGAGGACTTCATTAAAACAGGATAGTCCGCTCTTTATGTCATTGCTTTGACTATAACTATTTTTTTTTCTTTATTTAGATCGTTCCTCTATACCATAGGATCAGCTCTTGAGTGCTTTGGAACAGGGTCATGTGCTGTTTCAGTAACTTTGATGGAATATACTTACTTCTTTTCAAACCTGTACAGTCCCCATTAAATATCTTTGCACTTGGCTGCAACATATTGGAGATCCTTTTTCAAGTATTCTCTGTCTTTACTAACTGTGGCCATATTCACTGACAGACCAAAATCATGATGGTAAATGTCATATCTTTGCATCATGTTTAATTTTCATTTCTTTAGTAGCTTCTGGTTCGATGTGTTTCAAAAATGAAAATAAAATCTGTGATAACCCACTTTATTATTACTTGTTTTTATCATTAAGGAATTGATACATTGTTGAACAAAACATTCATCTCTTTAATCAGTTGACTGTTCAGTATATTACAGGGGGATAAGTCTGTTGAGTATACCAGAAAAAGTTTATGCTAGAGTGTTGATTGATGGAGTGATGGAAGTGGCTGACTGCAGAATAAGTGAGGAGCAAGGGAGTTTAGGAAAGGTAGGGAGATGTTTTGATCAGATTTTTGCAGTGGTAAGTTGTATGCAGCTTTTATGGATCTGAAAAAAGTGCATGACATGGTTGAGTGGAAGGCTTCATGAAACGTGTTAAGGATGTATAGGGTTAAGGGGTACAAATGTTGGATACTGTGAAAGCCTTCTACAGATAAGCAAATGCATGTACAAGAGTAAATGGGATTTGTGTGAAAGTTTTGTTATACATGTAGGTGTAAGGCAGGGCTGTGTGATGTCACTGTGGCTTTTTAGTATATATATATATTTATATGGATGAAGTGGTAAGAGAGTAGAAACAAACTTGAGGAAGGGATGAAGAGAAGAAGTCTGGTGGTTAGATATGTTGGCTAGTGACAAACCTGTTTATGGATGATACTATGTTGTTTGCTGCAAGTGAAGAAGAGTTACAGAAAGTTGTAACTGTTTTTTATGATGTTTGTAAGCAGAGATGAGTGAAGGTAAATACAAGCAAAAGTAAATTAATGGTGTTTAAAAGTGTAGATTTTGCAAAGTCCTATAGAGTGAGAGAAGTAATTGTACTAAACTGTGTTACAGATATGGAGGGGTAAAGAATGGAAACAGTGACACAATTTAAGTACTTAGCAGCTACTGTGGGTATGTTTGGTGAGATAGAAAGAGAGAGAAGGGAGAGCACAGTGCAGGGTTTAAGAGCCATTGGGTCCCTATAGAATAGTGAAGAGTATGGGTGTAAGTATGAAAGTAAAGAAAAGATTAGGGGACAGCATAGTCCTCACAACCCTGACCTATGCAGCCGAAACATGGACACACAATATGAGTCACAGAGTGTCTGATGATACAATTAAAGGGGTTGGTATGAGAGAAAGACCATGTTTGACATAGGGAAATGGAGTGGAAGAGTACTGGAGGGATAGAAATGGTGGAAGAAAGCATGTAATGTTTTACGCAAGGGAGGCATGTAAGGACAAGGATAAGTGGAAACTCTTTTGCCATGGCCACCCCCATGATGGGAGTTCCCAGAGGGAATGGGTGTGAGATATATAGAGAGATAGATAGAACAACACAAACTTCAATATAATTTATATGCTAGCATAGATCTGGAAATAGAATTCATTGGCTAGGAACTAGGGCATTGTGTTTGAGAGGTTCTGTTAGAATTACAGTGAAAGAGTAGAGGTATGAGTACCTCAAGCCTCAAATATATAAGGAATGGTAAGCAAGAGGAAGGCATAGTTTAATCAGATATGTCATAAAGCAAAGGAGCTTTGAGATGTGTAATGGCAAAGATATAGATGGCATTCTAACCTGCTGGGACTTGTGAGGAGTAAGACAGCACAGAATGAGTATAGAAGGATAAGAAAAGAAGACCAAAGAAACTCTGAAGAGAGTATTTTGGACAAGGCAGCTGAAAATCTAAAACTACTCCATAAATTCATTAGAAGCCAGTTGTCAGTTTAGGAGAAGCTAATCAGGCTACTGGATTCAGAGGTTAATTATTGTAGAGGATGATGCAAGGGTAAGTGAGGAACAGAATGGTAAGTTCAAAAGTGTTTTCACAGTGGAAGACCCTATAATCCCAACATCAGTGAGAAGGAATGAGGAGAAGGATTTGAGGATTGTTGAGATGTCTACAAAAGATATTAACAGAATCCCGAATGGACTTGACCCATACAAGGTTCATTGTCCTGATGAAACTTCATATGTGCTAAAGAGGTGTGCAGATACACTTGATTATCCACTTGAATTAATGCTCAGGATGTCACTGGAGAGAGAGATGGTGGCAAATGAATGGAAAAAGGCAAATATCATACCTGTTTATGAAATAGGAGACTGGAAATAGGTACTGAACTACAGACCTGTCTCAGTAACAATTGTAGTGTGTAAAGTTCTGGAAGAAAAGGTTATAGATAGCAAGTGGATGACTTTCTGTGGAGGAAAAATTTCCTAAGTGAGAGACAGCATGGTTTTTTGGAAAGGAGGTCATGTGTAACTAATATTTTAAAGTTTTACATGAGAGTGAGCTCAGTCAGTCCAACCTTCCCTTTGTCCAGGACTGGCTGTATCTGGACAGCCAGAATGCATTTGACACTGATTTACATAGGAAGCTGATTAAAAAGCTGGATCACCAAGCAGGAATAAGGGGGAAACTCCTTGGTTTGATAGAGGATTATCTTGGTGGGAGGAAACTAAAAACATGTCAGAGAAGCCTTTTCCAAATGGGTTCAGGTGACCAGGAGAACACCACAAGGCTCTGTTCTTGGACCATTATTCTTATTCATCTGTATTAATGACTTGCTTGAAGGTATGTAATCCCACCTGAATACATCTGCAGATGATGTAGAAGTCATGAGGAAAGTGTAAAGCAATGAGGGTTGCATCAGCTTATAGGGGTACTTAAAAGAGTACAACTTTGATTTCAAATGTGGTTAATGAAATTCATTCCATGCATGAGTAAGGTAATGAGGATAGGACAAATCAAAAGATGGCCTAAATATGATTATTACATAGCAGGAAATAAGCTTCAAGATTCTGCATGTGAGGGAATTGGGAAGAGGCATCATATTAGGAGAATAGCTAAGGAGACAAACTCTCTGCTGGCAAATATCAGAATAGCTTTCAAGTATATGAATAAGGTAATATTCAGCAAGCTATTCATATCCTATATAAGGCCACAGTAGAATATGCTTCTCATGGTTTGTCACTGCACCTAAAGAAGCACAAAGAACTCATAGAGAAGGTCCAGAGGAGGGTAACAAAGATGGTACCAGCTTTAAGAGAACTAAGCTGCGGGGAAAGGCTGGAGGCTTTAAATTTACCCACCTAATCACAACCTTCCAGTTTTTAAACGAGATCAGCAAACTGGACAGTGGACAGTACTTTGAGAGATACAGGGATAGAGGAACCACAGTCTATAACATGAAATTAAGTTGGAAACTTGTAAATATGGATGTAAAGAAATACTTTTTTAGCATTAAAGTGGTGGATGAATGGAACAGATTGACTGATGACACATTTAACGCAAACAGCATACATAAACTTAAGAGGTTGTATGATAGTAGAGAATGTTCATGAGATGGGACCCCACACGTGTAAATCTCCTTCACAGTAAGTACAAGTAGGTAATTACACACACACTAATACCAGCTTAAGCCAGATGTCCATTTAACAAGCAGTCCTGAGGAGAGTATGAATACCTGAGTTGGGTGTTAGCTGACTGCCACACCTAGGGTTCAAACCCATGCCGGTCCAACACCAGGCTGGCCCATGTTGACTCATTGTCAGTAACACTAACCACTACACCACGGAGGCCCAGTCCTCAGCTCTGTGTTAAATTTCACCTTGCACAGTTAATGAAGATTAGCTTAAACACAGCAAACACAGTATCTTCCATGAAATTAGGCATGATCTAAAAGTCAGTAATGATACAAATCCTTCTCAGATCTTCACTGTCACAGAAAATTGTATTTTGGTATAGCTTGGAAGAGTATAGGAAGCTAGTTACTGAAAATTAATATACTGTAAAAGGAAAATCGTTGAAGTAATGCTTATAATCAAAACTTCTTTATGATATTATTTTCTGTTTATTCCCTTATCCAAACACATCATATACTTAAGGAAACTTTAACCAGTCAATCTAATGTAAAATTGATTGCAGTCATCTTGTACAAACACATGAAGTGATTTATGATACCTTATAATTAATAGTTCTGTGAACTAAGAAACTAAAAATGAGTAACATAGAATTCAGAGGTTTAGCATAAAAAGGAAAAATAGTATTTAGTAAATTCATGTTAATACTACAGTAATGGATTGCTGAAAACCAAATGTAAGATAGGTGACATAACAGATGGAAAATAGGAATGAAAAAGAGCAAATATAAAGAGTACAGAATTACATAACAAACTGAAGCATGTCTTCAAATTGGGGCTATTTAAAATCATAATATTGGAATATAACAAAATCATAATTAGAAAATCCTAAAACACTTTTCAAAAGATTTTGAAACATTTACATTCATAATTGCATATCTACATAGTAGTTACATAAGATTTCATAATATTGTACATCACTCTAAAGTTTAGTGTAATTTTTTAAGACCTTTGTTTTTAGGGAATGAATTGGAATGTATAATCAGTACAAAGTCTAACATAAAAGTATGTAAAAATTAATATAAAAACTTCCAAATTTTGATGCAGCTCATCAATTGTACTAATCTTAATCACGGAAATTGAGGTCAAGTTATAAAATCCCACAGTAGTATTATTAATATGTCTTGTTTGTCTTGTCTCATATCCATCACCTTTTCATGAGTGGTGAAATTTGCCGTGACAAAAGTTATTAATTTCATTAAGTATGACTAAAACAAACAGGGACACACTGACAAACAAAACACTAAAGAATAAGTAGGTTAGTTAATTCTCATGGATTAGAGCCTATATATATATTAGCCATCATCATAGGTTCACTTATATCTCTTCATTACCCATCACCTTTATACACTTTTTTTTTTTTTTTGAAAGAGAATGCATTCTTTATTTTTTAATTTTCTTCACTGCACACTAATGATATGTGGAGAACACAAAAAGTGAAGTATCTTTCTTAGCTTGCACCACAATTATTTGAATATTTGGCAACTGGCCTAACAGTACAGCTTGCCAAAACATTGAAATACTTTAGGTGTATCTGTCTTGTGAATGAATCATTTCATTAAGTTTTCCACAGAGCAGTCATAAAACAGCATCTAGTGACTAAAAAAATACAAACTCATCCTTTCTTATGTTTAACAGTTGCGACCTGGATAACTTAGTGATTCACAAAATACAACTTCATCTGTTCTCATGTTTAACTGATGCTGCTATCAACCTTTGCTTTAGATACCTGCTCATCCCTTCAACTAACTAACATGTCAGCAAGTTCATCACTGTATTAAGGAAACTTTAGAAATATTGCTACATACTCCAATCACTGTGTGTTAAAGGAAATGGTTGGGCTGGCACAATAAGAGGAAAGATAACTTTGGTCTACCCCACAGCATCAGGTGGACTTTCTGAGTCAGAGCACGTAGAACCTCGAAGTATTATCTGTATTGTGTGTGTGTGTATAGTCATTACTGTCATACTCATTAATACTCAGCCTAGTGAAAATGAAAAAAATAGTGGGAAGGCAGAAATAAACCAGATGCTTGCATCTCCGCTAGGATATGCTTCACTTTCATCTGCTGAACTTCCCAAGTCAGAGCTCTTGGCATCATCAGATGAGCTATTGTCGTCATTTGTGAGCCTGCTTAGTCATCACAGTCATATTCATCATTACTCAATACATCAGGGGTGAAAAAAAAACAGTGGAAATGCTAGCAGAAATAGGGCAAATGCTTTCACTTCCTCAGAGAGATGCATTGCCTTACAGTCATCTGCAGATGTAAATAGTTCTTTTAATGCCACTTGTTGAGAGAAATGACATGTACTTAGTTCTTGTTACCTATAAATGATAGAAAATGTATATGGAACCCTGCATGAGTGATCTCAGGAAAATTTCTAGAATATGCAATATGAATTAATGTGTGATAATAATTATTTACACAAATGCTCAGCCTGAGTATACCAGGGATAGTATGGGAAGAGTTTAAGGCACTTTCAATGCTTGTTATCTTGGCTTCCATTTCATAAGCTTTCAGAGAATGTGACCTAAATGTAGACTTTCTTTTAATAAAAAAAAAAAAAAAAATCTCCCCACATTTCACATTCCAACTCTTCTGGCAAAAACATCACCACCATCCCTGTATTTGCATATACTTGATTTTATCTTACATACTTCCTCATATTGCAACAGATTATCATGTATGTCTTACCATTTCTGACATTATCACCAATAACTCTTACAAAGAGCAATGCCCATAACTTTTTTCCCTTTTTCATGTTAGAGGCTCCAGTCATGGACAAAAGACCACATCAAGGCCAGGCCTTAACTGAACTATAGAGAGGTTGATGAAAGGGAAAAAGAAGACAAGGGAAAGTATTTTCTGATTTTGGTGGAAGTGATACACCTGTCTTTTAAAATGTGTCACGTCATAGTTATTGAGAAAGACATGAGAGGGTAGAGAGCTCTAAAGTTTTGAGGTGTCAGGAAGGAAACACTTATCAAAATGGCCCACCCTTGAGTTGCCAGTAGCCACACAGTATTCATGTGATGCAATAACTTGCCGAGTATTGTGTGGTTACCTAATGGTTGTAGGGCACATGCAGCCAGCTCTTGGGAGCATAAGCTAAAGTAATAGTTATAGAAGAGGGGAAAGTGAAGTAACATTGCAGCATAGGGAAAGTGGGTCAAGTTTTGAAGTTAGCCTGAGAGAGTTTACAAGTCAGAGGGCTCTCAACTCAACTCTGTCATGTAAGGATACAGAACTAGAACCATCCTTGATGTGAGAGCAGTATTCCATACAAGGATGGATCACTTCTTTGTATGAATGGAGCACCTATTCAGAAGAAAAGATATTTCAATATCTAAACAGGACACCCAGTTTCTTAAAGGCAGACTTTGCTATTTCCACAACATGGGGTTTCCAAGATAGAGTGGATGTTACAGTAACATTACGTATGTTTATTTATTTAAGTGGTGGAAGCAGAACTGTCAAAAGAGAGAGGAAAGTTGTGAGGAATTTTCAATAGAGAGATGGGCAGAAACTGGATCTTGGAGGCATTAAACTTAACCAGATTTCATCTGCCCCATTGAGATATCCTGTCCAAGTCTGAATTTATTGAGAAAGTATTAAAACAAAATGCAGATCAGGTGAGAGAAGAAAAAGCAGAATTGAAGGATGTGGAGGAATGAAGTGTTGAGTCATCAGCATTTAAGTGCTTTTGGTTATTTATAAAAAAAAGGAAATCATTAATAAAAAGGAGTAAGAGTGTAGGAGAGAGGACAGAAATGTGAGGGACACTGCTGTTAACAATGACCATGGAGATAGATTGGCCAGAGAGAAGTTAGATTTGAAGAAGCAAAGTGAGGGACAAGCCAAAAGAGGGTAGCTTAGCGATGCAACGCTGATGCCACACTCTGTCAAAAGCTGTGGGTAAATCAAGGGCAACTACATAGGATTCCCAGAAATCTTTCAGAGATAATGACCAGACATATGTGAAATAGGAAAGAACATATTCAGTGGATCTCGGCTAGCACCTGTGCTTGCTCGTGTTTTCTGCTTCTGTTTAAAAACCTGAACTTTTCCTTCTCCATGGAAACATGCTTTGATATACCCAATTCCTAAGAAGGGTGACCGTTCTGACCCCTCTAACTATCGTCCTGTTGCTTTGACATCTACCATTTCCAAA